>SNVD02001586.1:0-151612 GCA_013180625.2 Boswellia sacra
AAAAAACAACACTTATATAACCAAAAATAAAGATAATTTTCATACCAAAATCGATTCCCATATTCTATCTTTTGTCCCTTGATCCACGAGTCTCCAGTCATTTACTAGTATTGAGGTTGCATTGCGTGCTTCGAGACCGATGGTTGAAATAAAGTTGTCTGAAATAGGCCCTTCTTCTGGCGTATTGTACTCATTAAATTGAATTGTAATTCTTTCTTCATTAGGAGCTCTATTTCTCTTGACATTCTTGCAAATTCCTCTTGTTCTACGAGAAGTTGTTGAACCACCCTCAGTTTGATCATTACTGGACTGTTTTCCTCCACTCATTGTTACAACCTGCACAAAAAAAAAAAACTGTCAAACAGCCACTTAAATACTTCCAAGTTATACAACCTAGCATGGAATATAGGAGAAACACAAATATATGGTGATGTAACATGACTAAGCAAAACAACTGAAACATTAATCAGCACTACCACAATCTCAATTGTATTCCTCCATGGTTCAATTATCAACCCAAACACCCTCGCAATTATCACGAACGTAGTTGATATCATCATCATCAACTGTATCAAATGATTCAATATTAGGTAAAACATTTACGAATGGATGATGATCAACCAAACTAGGTATTTGGTCATGAATTCTATCGATTTTGTATGATTTGTCACTGGAAAATTGTACCACCGACCATCTACCATCACTCTGTTACATAAAACACTTGCTTTGCTTGTGCAGCAAGGATGAAGGGATCTGACTTGTGGCCAATACGAGTAAGATCCACCAATGTCACACCTAGGTCATCCACTCTCACACCCCCATTGCTGTCCACCCAATCACACTTAAAAATTGGCACAGGTAGTATATGATAATCAAGAACCCAAATCTCTCTTATAACTCCATAGAAAAGCAAGTCTCCCGTAATTGAGTTTTTGTCTTTTGAACTTGCAACCTGCATTGTTGTTGCCTTGACACTAACTCCACTATTTTGATGGACTTTATCATCTCCGTGATCTTTTGTATGGAAGTGGCAGTTGTTGATGATATAGCCTGAATATCTTGTGACATATGAACGAGGCCCTGGAGCTAACCATTTCAGCGTAGAAGAGATGGGCTCATCATTATTTATTGAATTCGAAACCTAGTAAGAAATAACATACTATGTTAAATGAAATGCAAATATGTTAATGAAGCTATATACACAAGACAATGCAAATAAAGAAACAGTTTACCTTTTCTTTAAACCATTGGATAAAGCTTCGATTGTGTTGGGTTTGCAACCACTTAGCATTTTTTGCTTGCCTTGGGAAACGCTTCTTTAACACTTGCATATGCTCGCTAAGTTGCCAAAACAAAAGAGATAAAATATAATTAGTGATAAATTGAACCTCAGAAAAAGCACAACGATGGAACAAAGGAAGAGAGAGAGAGGGAGAGGGAGAGACTAACTCAATGTAAGGTTGCACTTCCTCTGTGTTTTCCAACACATATAGATGAGCTTGCTCCCACTCTTCAGCAGTGATGGAGATCACTCTACCCCCAACTAGGGGACTATCAACTTCATCTACATTAACTTCATTTAAATACTTCCCACTAAATTCAATCGCTTCTATTGCAATATAACACTCTGCAATACAACCTTCAGGACGATTTCTATTTCGGACAAACCCTTTTAGAATTTTCATGAAGCGTTCAAAAGGGTACATCCATCTTAAATATACTGGACCACATAACCTGACTTCTCTAACCAAATGGACCGTTAGATGGACCATTATGTCAAAAAAGAAGGTGGGAAGTATTTCTCTAGCAAGCACAACGTAACCACTAGATCACTTTCTATTTGGTTTAATTTAGGCACATCAACAACTTTGGTACAAATATCATTAAAGAACATACAAAACTGTGTAATAGCACATCGAACATGCTTAGGCAAAATTGACCTAATGGCCAAGGGCAAAAGTTGTTGCATAAGGGCGTGACTATCATGGGACTTCAAACCAACGAGCTTTAGATCATCCAATGACACAAGATTCTTAAAGTTTGAACAATATCCGAATGGGACTCGAAGGTCATACAAAGTTTGACAAAAAATCTGCTTCTCTTTCTTACTTAAGGAGTAGCAAGCAGGAGGCAAGTACGCTCGGTTGTTTACAACCTTTGGTTGTAACTCCTTTCGTAAACCCATGTGCACAAGATCCATTCTAGTGTTTAGACTATCTTTTGTCTTCCCAGCAATGTTCAACAATGTGCCGTAAATGCTCTCACATACATTCTTTTCAATGTGCATGACATCTAGATTGTGACGAACATAAAAATGTTTCCAATACGGGAGAGTAAAGAAAAGGGATTTTTTCTTCCAACACACATTTTCATTGAGTTCAACCTTTTTTCTTTTTTTATCCTTATTCTTCCCCCAAGTGTATTCTACCCTATCTTGTTTTTGTAGTATTTGCTCTCCCGTTAGTGGTCTTGGGGCAACATCAAATTCTTGATGCCCATTGAAAGCCTTTTTCAATTTTCTGAAAGGATGGTTTTTTGGGAGAAATCGCCTATGACCCATGTACACATTTTTCTTCCCATGTTTCAATCTACATGATGATGTTCCTTCCTCACATATTGGACAAGCATAATAACCTTTTACAAAGTAACTAGAGAGATTGCCATAAGCAGGAAAGTCATTAATTGCCCACAACAATACTGCTCGAAGGTTAAACATTTCTTGCTTATAGGCATCATACACTTGAACACCTTCTTCCCAAAGCATGTTCAAGTCATCAATTAAAGGAGCCAAATAAACATCAATGTCATTTCCTGGTTGACGCGGACCCGATATCAAGAGAGACAACATCATGAATTGCTTTTGCATGCATAACCATGGAGGAAGATTATACGTAACCATTACCACAGGCCAACAACTATAAGTACTGCTTAGGCTACTATGTGGATTAAACCCATCAGCTGATATAGCTAATCGGAGATTTCTATGTTCAACACTAAAATCAGGCCACATACGGTCAACAAGTTTCCAAGCAGCGGTGTCTGCTGGGTGTCTAAGTTTACCATCATTAACTCTACCCTTGGCATGCCATGTAAGCTTTTGGGCAATTTCAGAAGATTGAAATAACCTCCTAAATCTTGGAATGGGAGGAAAGTACCACACAACTTTTGCTGGAATGCCTTTCTTAGGTTTAGATGTCTTACGTGTTACTTTCCATCTCGACAAGCCACATGTAGGACAACTTGATTCGGATGCATACTCTTTTCTATATAAAATGCAATCATTAGGGCATGCATGTATTTTTTCGTAAGACAAACCTAGAGAAACCATGGTTTTCTTAGCTTCGTACATGGATGTAGGCATCTCATTATTGGGTGGTAACATATCGGATAGGAGGTCAAGTAACTCGGAGAAACTTTTGTCAGACCAACCATATTTTCCTTTAATGTTGAATAGTTTCATTAAGGCAGAAAGTTTTGTGTGTCATGTGCATCCTGGGTACAAGGGCTTCTCAGCATCTTCAAGTAACTTATCAAAACATTTAAGGTCATCCTCATTATATTTGAATGCATCATTGACCATATCAAATGTAGCGTATGGATGATTGTCTTCAGAACATTCAGCAAATGATGAGTTTATGGTTTTAGGTGGATTAACCGAAGTTGGCTCCCCATGCCAAATCCAAGTGTCGTACTTAGTGTCAAACCCTATCCTAAATAAATGGGCTCTAATTTCCTCTTGGGTGTGAAAGGCAAAACATTGACAGGATTTGCAAGGGCATTTCATAAGATTTGAGTTGTTACAGTGTGTAGTTGCAAACTGTAAGAATTTATCCACCCCATCCGAATACTCCTTAGACAATCTATCTTTCCAAATCCAAGATTTATCCATCAAGCGAAATAAAGAAAAAACCTGTTCATATAATATTCACTTTAGTAATCTTATACAACATTCAAGTTAATATTTAATAGAAGGATTTAGCTTTAAAATATTTGAATAGGTTATTTATTATCTTCAAAGTACGTGGCGTTGTTTACACCTCAGTACAGACCCGTATAGTGCCTATTCAGGTTCACCACTGGAATATATGTCGAGGTTTCCAGCCGATATACTTTCGAAGAATAACGTGAATGTTTTTCCCCATTTTTTGGAAACGTGCAATATGTACGTGGTCTAGTTTCTATAAAAGGTACTAAAAGTTAAAATCTAATAAGAGGACTTAGCTTTAAAATATGAAAAAAATGTGATATTAATTATTATTAAACAAGCAAGCAACAAATAGTAGACAAGCATCAGAATAAAGCATGCATATAATCCATGAAATCATTCACCACAAATTCATCCACAGCAATTCAATTATTAAAAGATATTATTTCTGCAAAAGTATCACCTATAATCAGTTTGATCGAAGTTAAATTATTTCTATCAAGTGCTGTATAGAAAACAATTAATCATCTAAATAATTAGGCGTTTCTTCAAAAAATTCAATGTACCTCAAATTGATGCCCAACGTCAACCAATTGCAAGCTGTAATTACCTGTAGAATGAAATTTAATCAATTTAGAATTAATATATAGACACTGAAAATGGACTATAGAAAAAGAAATTTGAAACAAGAATTGTAATGGCTGATCTTGAAGTGAAATCCTATTGTGATGAACAAATTCTGCCACTGACAGTTAGTGTTACAACCGTAATAACTACAATTCAATTGTGCAAGTTCTATAGTGTGTTAAAGCATTTTCATATCTTCAGGATTAGAAGTCTTTGCCATGCAGTCTAACATTTACATAATCATCACTCATTTCGTTTAAAGCATGCATGATTCTTTGAGAGTTGAATATTACCTGCCCTTAACACTTATGCTGTCTACAAGATTGAGAGTAGATTGAGAGTTGTAACCTGAAATAAAATAAGAAGCTAAGAAAACAGAGGAAAAGATGAACATTGTTGCAACCAAGCTAAAGAGTAAAAACACTTAGCAAGGTCCTACTTTGAAATGGTATGATCAGAAGAAGACAAAGAAAAATGGGTGGAGAATTGGAAAAGAGAGGGGACAACAAGGACCATCACTACAGGCAACTAACATGATGTGGAGTTGTCACAATAACATGCAAAAAAGGAAGATGTGGGGCAAATGAAGTTTCTCAACAGGAGCAAATCCCATGATATTGACAGACCCAACAACGATGGATCTATGCACAACTATAGTTAGAGAGAGAGAGAGAGAGAGAGGGTGAGTGTGTAACCCAATTAGGACAAACACAGTTCCATCCTCTTATTTATCCACTAAAAGATCTCTTACTTTCCTCTTGTCTGTACCATTATTTGTTGGTGGGTCTGGTCGAGGACTTAAATCAGATTAGAAATGGGGGGCAGAGACAATCCAGATTTATTTTCGTTTTGGATCTTTTAAGAAAAAGACGGACTCCACAGCAATGACAGCAAAAGTATGTTCTCACAGTAATTGAAACAATATATAGATGGTGATTGACAATCTTATTACAAGAAGATGCTTTATTGATTTAGGGCTGGGCACTATGTATTACAAATCATCCCACTTTTGGATTTTGTTTTTGATGCTGCAAAAATATGCTTAACAGAGATTCACTAGTACTACTACAATCATGTCATAAAACACTAGCATTCCTTCTTCTTTTTCTTTTTCTTTTTTTCTTTTTCTTTTTTGTATATATGAAAAATCTGTTCAGTGTTGAAGCAAATATCATACTAACTTTAAGTTCAAGCAAAGATGTCTAATGGTGTAATAATTTCCTAACAAAACAGGTGGGAAGGCCTACATCTCTGCCGAGTGCTCAAAAGCACTGAAAAAGCAAAACTTTTTTCAGGGTCCCCATCCGAGCTATTCCTTTTAAAGAGAATAGAAGAGAATATAGTTTGACAACGTCACATCCCGAGAAAGGTAGTAGAGTATCCAAGAGGTAACTGGTACGACTTGGAAGTTTAAAGAGAAAAAAAAAATAGTGTCCCAACAAGTCATCTCGTATTGAGTGTGTTGTGCCATTATGTCAGTTGGGGTTGGTGGAGAGTGTTGGCCAGCATTTGGACCAAACTAAGAGATTTCTTTGTTTTCTACTATAATAATAAATATGAGTTCACTACTCGCCTTTTTTTAAGTAACAGACTTCCATTGCAACTTTCATATAAAGAATATCTACTATAATGATCAAACCTTGTTCAGTTGTTTACTGCCTTAGCAGAATAAGATTCTGTTTTTTCATTCATCATCAAAACCAAAACTGTGCCTTGACTGACTAATATAATGCAGCAAGGAAAAGGACTTATTCTTCAGTAAATGCCCATTGGCACTATCCAAATTCATTAACTCACAAAATGATGCACATGAGTATGAAAAAATTTGAAAAGAAAACCATGGCCTTGTGTGCTTTCAACTTCTAAAAATGCGTATTTACCAATGCATTATAAATCAATATCGACCACATGATTTTCAGAATTAATTAAAAAAACAACATCGCCACATAATCTTACTAAATTTTGAAAACAAACAACCCTGAACTTTTCTCGGGAGTATGCAATTTAGAACGTCTAAACTATGTAGTAATGAAAAATCAACAAATCATAAATCAGTAGAAATATAATAACTTGAATTTTTAAGAATTAAAAAATTTCTATATTTGCTTACGAGCTCTATGAATTGAAGGCCTAGTCTGGCAGCCTCGATATTAGCAAACCTAACCAAATCGATGAAACCAGGAAGGTAGCCTCTTCCAACAAGGAAAACCAAGTGTTCTTCAATCAATTTTGGCTTTCCATCTCCTTCTGTTAGGCCAACACAAAGGTTACCCAGTGAATCTTCTATGCTACTTCCTTTCTTATATCAAATGGTGATGTTGAAAGAAGATGAAGTAACAATACCAGAGCCTTACTAGAATATATCAACTGCTTGTGTTCTATGGAACCAGCAGCAATATTAGGTAGCACCCAAGCCGCTTCCTGTATATAAAGCAAATCAAGAAGTAAGAATGGTAGTAGAGGAGAATTAGACCCAAAAAAAAAAGTAATAATAGTGATAACAACTCACCTTCTTCAAAACCCTGTGCTCACTCTTCAAGCAGTATACAAGAACCTCTATAACTTTCTCTGGAAATGTTATCTACGTTAGAGTTTCACATGTAATATGCAGTAAAAATTTCTCAAATTTGCAAGCAGAAAGCAGTTAACTAGCCTGCGATTTCACGTCCAGGAACAAGAATATCAGAAATTGTGTTTGAATCACCAGCCACAAGATTACCCAAAATTCGCAGCACCTAAGTTTATAAATTAACCAGCCAACAAATTAATGGACTTAAAAAAACAAAGTCACATTAAATAATGATTTTAGGCAAGTTTTGCAAATTAATTAACTAAGAGATTTGGACCAAACTAAGAGATTTCTTTGTTTTCTACTATAATAATATATATGAGTTCACTACTTGCCTTCTTTTAAGTAACAGACTTCCATTGCAACTTTCATATAAAGAATATCTACTATCATGATCAAACCTTGTTCAGTTGTTTACTGCCTTAGCAGAATAAGATTCTGTTTTTTAATTCATCATCAAAACCAAAACTGTGCCTTGACTGACTAATATAATGCAGCAAGAAAAAGGACTTATTCTTCAGTAAATGCCCATTGGCACTATCCAAATTCATTAACTCACAAAATGATGCACGAGTATGAAAAAATTTAAAAAGAAAACCATGGCCTTGTGGCTTTCAACTTCTAAAAATGCGTATTTACCAATGCATTATAAATCAATATCGACCACATGATTTTCAGAATTAATTAAAAAAAAAAAAACAAAATCGCCACATAATCTTACTGAGTTTTGGAAACAAACAACCCTGAACTTTTCTCGACAGTATGCAATTTAGAACATCTAAACTATGTAGTAATGCAAAATAAACAAATCATAAATCAGTAGAAACATAATAACTTGAATTTAAGCATTAAAAAATTTCTATATTTGCTTACGAGCTCTATGAATTGAAGGCCTAGTCTGGCAGCCTCGATATCAGCAGACCTAACCAAATCGATGAAACCAGGAAGGCAGCCTCTTCCAACAAGGAAAACCAAGTGTTCTTGAATCAATTTTGGCTTTCCATCTTCTGTTAGGTCAACACAAAGGTTGCCCAGTGAATCTTCTATGCTACTTCCTTTCTTATATCAAATGGTGATGTTGAAAGAAGATGAAGTAACAATACCAGAGCCTCACTAGAATATATCAACTGCTTGTGTTCTATGAAACCAGTAGCAATATTAGATAGCACCCAAGCCGCTTCCTGTATATAAGAACAATCTTCCAGTAAGAATGGTAGTAGAGGAGAATTAGACCCAAAAAAAAAAGTAATAATAGTGATAACAACTTGTTATAATCTCTGCTCCTTCTCAAACCGCACACAACTCACACACAACACAGAACACTAAATCAGAGTATGAAGCTAGATTAAGATAGGAATTTCTGGAAATTCTTCAATTCATTAGAATGGATTCCTAATACAAGTGAAGGTGGCAGACTCTTCAAGAGGTCTGCTAGCTCTCCCAAGAGATATGCTACACACAAGTCCTGATTGATTTCCCTCCCCCTTCTCTCCCCTATATTTTCTCTAACTAACTTCACTTTTCCCTAAGCAATAACCAACTCACAACAATCCCATACCCGTGGCCCCATCACTGCTGACTCACTCAATTCCCTCCTCTACCCTTTGCTTATTCACTGCTAACTCACTCAATTCCCTCCTCTACCTTTTGCTTATTTGACTTGTTACGCCTAGAATAAGTAAACTTGATTGGGGCCCTATCACAACTCACCTTCTTCAAAACCCTATGCTCACTCTTCAAGCATTTTACAAGAACCTCTATAACTTTCTCTGGAAATGTTATCTACGTTAGAGTTTCATATGTAATATGCAGTAAAAATTTCTCAAATTTGTAAGTAGAAAGCAGTTAACTAGCCTGTGATTTCACGTCCACGAACAAGAATATCAGAAATTGTGTTTGAATCACCAGGCACAAGATTACCCAAACTTCGCAGCACCTAAGTTTATAAATTAACCAGTCAACAAATTAATGGACTTAAAAAAAACAAAGTCACATTAAATAATGATTTTAGGCAAGTTTAGCAAATTAATTAACCAGAAGAAAATGAACCATTTCAACGTTTTTAACATAAGCACGAACAGATTTTTCAGAAAAAATTATTTAATTCAATAGCTCAAAATGTAGACGATCAATCATTTGCATCTTACCGGGATGAGCAGCTGCAAACTATTTGATGTTGCCAATCTTTCTACAAGTAGTTTAAGGACATCACTCTTCACCAGCCGACTGGTAGCAACATTTGAGAGGGCTGAGAGATACACAACTACCCATGCCACTTCAGTTGCTAATTCCTCATCCCTGGAAGTGACAAATTATTTGATTATATACAAAATGCTTATGCAACAACAGAAGATTTTCCAGTTTTTTCTCCCCATTACCAAATAAATGCAGTGAAATAAGTCTTTCCCAAACCAAAGTTCGACATCACAAAATAAAATAGTTGTAACCAAATGATAAGGTTCAATATTGCAGTAAATTTCGAACTCCAAACAAGCTTTTATATCAAATCCTCCTCATATTAAAATTCCTCGATAGAAAATAACAACTTTTAGATGATTATCCATTTCCCTCTGTGGCAAAAATTTTGGCTTCTTCGGTAGGATTCTCTTTGATATAAAAAGTTATTTCTGAAATGATTTTTCTCTGAGGATTGGAGAATTTTATAGATCTCACCAACAAAATAATGGTTGAAACAAACAGCAAAACCAAATACTAGATCTCACATAGATAAATGTTGGTGGTTTAAAATCAAAACTTCCAAGAAGAGTTTTAGAAAATCGGTCCAACAATATTATACATTACCAACCCCAAACATCCAGAATTCAAATCAAACCACTCTCCATAATTACAAAGACAACTTTCCACTTACGCTTTCTTCAAGTGACAAAGAACGCTAACGACTGCAGTTTTCTCGCGCAGATCGTGGTGGACAAAACGCGATTGCGGCTTTCTCGTGTACCTTTGGTCGTATATATGCAGCTGCAAAACAAGACAGTAGGGTTAATTACCGAAGAACAGGACAAGATTCGAGTGGGAAATCGAGAGGGAAATCGAGAGGGAAGACAGAATCGAGAGGGAAATGGAGCGGGAGGACAGAATCGAGAGGTAAATCGACAGAATTTGCAAGAATTGCAAGAAGGACGAGGGAAAATTACAAGCGGGAAGAGTTGGGATTTTAAAGTTTGTTCGTAAATATTTGATTTTTACTCAACTGATTCTCAATCATTCAAAAATTAAATCTGATCATAAAATTGCAAGCCAGCATAATCAATTTTTTTAAAAAAAAGTAAAAGATGAAATTTTAATATACCAAAATCTCATTCATTTTCTTCCAATTTAACTTATCAAACAAAAATTCCAGATTTTATCAGAGTCGAAAAAATCGAAAACCCTTAAAAACCCAGGTTAGAAACGATCGATTGACAATGAAATTCACAATCTCTGATCGAAAAACGATCCACAAATCCCAAATCCAAAATCAGATTCACAATCAAAATCGAAGGACATAGATAGAGAATCCCAAATCAGATTCACAATAAAAATCGAAGGAGATACATAGAGAAATCTTACCGAAAAGAGAGAGCACCGAGAGATCTTCAAGGAGAGGGAAGCTGTGCAGACCTTGGTGGACAGAACGCAAACGGCTGCAGTTTTCTCCTGCAGATCGTGGTGGACAGAAATCGATTGCAGCTTTCTCGTGCAGCTTCGGTCGTATATATGCAGCTTCAAAACAAGACAGTAGATTTGAGTGGGAAATCGAGTGGGAAGTCGAGAGGGAAGACAGATTCGAGAGGGAAATCGAGAGAGAAGACAGACTCGACAGAGAAATCGACCGGGAGGACAGAACCGAGCGGGAAAGCGACAGAAATTGCAAGAATTGCTTCGGATGTCGCGGAAATTTGCAAGCGGGAAGAGTTGGGTTTTTTAGGGTTGTCGCGGGAAAGGTCGAAGAAGGAGGGTGAATGGGATTACAGATTAGGTTTCCTTTTATATTTTCTAATTTCTTTTTTATTTTTTTAAATAATTATATGTGTCACATATTCAATTAACGTCACAACAATTGGTTTATTTGTTTGCTAGGTGTGACATATATGTGTTTGACCGATTTCCAGACTTATATATGTGTCATTCTCTTAGAAACCGACACAAAATTTGTGACACAAAAGCACCCTTTTCTTGTAGTGAACCCAAGTCATAAAATAAATTAATTAATTAAAAAATAACAAATAATTACAAACAGCCCCCCAAAGAAAGTAAGCTCAGTCACCTCCCCTAAAAATATCATACCATCACCATCACAAACCGAAAATCCACCCACACCCCCAACATCAACATCCAGCAACATCAGTAATCAATAACTCCACCACTGCCATTCGATAACCCAAATAACAACAATAATAACTCATTCAATACAATACACAAATACAATCAATTCCTTTTTTTATTTTTATCTTTTAATTTAATTTTATCAAAAAAAATTATTAATTTAACAAAGCCTTTATAATCATGCTCCTCCGATCCTTATTGCTTTGTTTAATGTAGGCAAAATTTATTATCTATTGTGATACTGATTTTACGAAATTAAAATAAAAAAAATGAAACCTATTTTATTTGGTATTCTCTTTTTTTTCTTTTTTAAATAATAAAATTAAAAATCCCGCCGGACGTCTGCCGCGACCGACCACCAGCCACCGTCGAAGTCGCGCGTCCACAAACACCACCACCACCTCTGGACTCGTAGCTCATTCCGGCCATTTTTGTATTAGAAAATTTATTTTAAAAAATAATTTTAAATTTATTTTAATTTATTTAAATATGTAGTTTAAATAATTAAACTAATTTTGAATAAAAATTAAACAAACTTATGTTTTATTAATAATTTCTTAAAAATTATTATGTAATAATATAGTACAGAGCTATATTATTATAGTTCTAATCCAATTCAGTCCCAATCCAGGTTCTAATTATAATCCAGTCCAGTCCTTGCTCCCAGGGGCCTGAAAGCTTCATCAGATGTTATTTTGTCTCTCGTAAACAATGCACAATAAATATATTTTTGGTTCGAATCTAATTAAATGGTTCCACTAGCTTGGTGGTAGAAGGCGAGCTCAGCGTTTTTAATGGTCTAGGTTCAAATCTTGTCACTTGCAAATTTCAATTTATTTTCTATATCATTCACTGTGTCACAAAATGATTAAATTAACGGAAGGGTAATTCATGATAACATTCTGAAAAGATAGGGTTGTCATTTATATAAATTGAGAAAATACATTTTTACGTGATAATTTCGTAAAAGGTAGGGGTAGTATGTGATATTATTCCAATTTCTTTATATATCTAATAACATAGAAATATAAAGATCAACAATTAGATATGTTAATTAGCGCAAACTCTAAATAAGTATAACAAAAAACTTAAACTATAAATATGATAATTTTTCACCTTTCAAATGGATACATCCATTGATATTGAAATTGGTCCACATAGTCTCACTTCATGTCCAAAATTAATTATTAAATAAACCATGCATGTTGAAAAAAGATGGAGGGAAGCATCTCTCAAACATAAAATCTTAACAACTTTTTCTTCAAGTGTTTTTATTTTCAGTCTATCAAAAACTCTTTAACATAACTAATTGAAAATTAATACACATAAGCTTAATATGACATTTCTTGGCCCTATTAGAAGTAAGACTCTCAATGCCATCAATAATAACTATTGCACTAAGACATGATAGTATGAGACTCAAGGCCTATAATTTTAAACTCATCCATTGATTTACAACTCCCAATATTTAAATTGTATCCATAAGAAAACTCTAAATCTTACAACATCTTACAAATATTTCTTTCTCTATCTTTAACAATGTATGGGTGCAAGTGGAACATAAGTTTTCTTCCCACTTTCTTCTAAACACAATTCAAACCTTAATCTCATCTTTTTTAGATCCATGCGACATTGAAGTACCATCTTTTGATTTCCTTTCATATTAAACAAAGTTTCAAGAATGCTATCACATATATTCTTCTTTATGTGTATTACATCCAAACTATGGTGCAATACTAAATGAGATAGAAAATTAAGTAAATAATAACAAGAAAACATACTATCATGTGCCATTATTTAAAAAAAATATAGAAAATTAAATTTAATGCGGCAATTACCTCATAATATGGTAAGTAAAAGAAAAAAAATTCTTCTTCTATAGTCAATATGTTATATCTTTCTTTCATTTTCTTTTGATCCTTTCCCCCAATCACTTTCAATGGTTTTTATCTGATCCAAAATTTGAGAACTGGGCAATATTCAAAGTCTGCCCTATGTTCATAACTTCTATTAATCAAACTTTTTTTTATTGAAAAACGTTATAGGAGAAAGAAAGCATACATATATGACCATTTAAATGGTTTTCTTGCTATGTTATTACCATTGTGAGCATGCATTAACATAGCATATAGGACATGCAACTTTCCACTTTATAGTGCAACTTGTTAGGTTATTATATGTTGGAAGTTTATTTATTTGTCCACATTAAAATTGATCCAAATAACAAATTGTCTTAGTGAATGGATCAAATACTTTAACCTCGTTCTCCTATAATTGTTGTAAATCATTTTTAAGTGTTTATTGGTAAACATCTATGTCTTTACTTGATTTTTTAGACGTCAGAATCAATAAAGTACTTTACATTATATGTTCTTTTCTTATACATAGCTATGTAGGAAGATTACATGTAGCCATTAGTAATAGCCAACAACTATATTTTAAGTTGAGTTAATATCTCAAACAGGAAATTCATCTACTGCAATACCTAATCTTACGCTCCTTGGATCTAATGAGAAAAGAAGGCCATTTTGTATCAATTGTCTTCCATGCTAGGGAATCTAATGGATGCCACATGTTCTAATCATTACTTCTATGACTATAACGTCACCTAAGTTATTTTACCAAATGTAACTGTCTGACAATGCCATGTGGATTGTCATGTGTTCAAATATATGGCATCAGCATTACTTTGTTGGGATTTTGGAGAAGATAAATATCTTGATATTTTATTTGTTATTTTCCCGTTTCAATTGAGCTAGTTAGGAAACTCTTAATTGCAAAATATTTCTAGAATCTATTTTTCATCTTTGGAAAAAATTTTATTGGATTTAACAAAGATTCTTTTTCATTATTGATTGCTTTTAAGAACCTTTAGTGAACTAATACAACCTGTGAATATGAATGCGATTTCATTAGTGTATCATGAACAATGTCGTAAAACAGTATTGAGTAAACAATGCCCTATATATGAACAATGTGCAAATGAATAGTTACAGATAAATAGTAACTCGGACAAGCCAAGGCGTGTAAAATATCACTAGTCTAAAAACCAAATTTTGCCCTCTAGGAGAAATCTCCTAGTGCAACCAGGTTAGTGGCAGTTTTGATTTACAAGCTTTAATAGTTGATTTCCCAACTTTAAGTGTACTCCAATTGAGAAATTTGAACAACAATAAAACTCAATTTTTTTTCTTTAGAATAGAACAAAGGAATAAAATGATAGGAATTCATATCTCAAGAGCTCTCACATCTCTGTATTTATAAGCATTTGACCTAACCTCTTGAGTGATATTCTTCTCCAAATCTATTTCATATCCACCTTTGGATTGAAAGTCAATTAAATGTTAACTATACAAAGCTTTCTGTAATCATGACTTGGCTGTGTTGTAAATATATCAATAGCTCGCACGTTATTTAAATTAGCTGCGAGACTAATTTAAATTCAATGTAATTAATTTAAAATTTAAACCATTCTTCAAATTAATTAAAGCAAGCCCACCAAATCCAAAGCATAAGAAGCCCATAAAAGTATTCCAAGCCCACATCTACATATACATGTGGGTTTGTGTATTTAAAATACTCATTCTCGGACTAACAATCCCCCACATATTTCAAAATACACATTATTACTTCTTAAGTTAAAATTGAATTCAATTTATATGTACTATTGTCTTTTAAAACTATAAACCAAACACCAAACAATTAATTGTGTCTCATAAGAATTTTGTGAAACATTAAGTTTCTTTGAACCAATATCCCTTGATTGTGAATCAAAGGTCTAATAATTCACATTGAATTTATATATCATTTTTGTTCTGTGGTTTGGCACTTTGATGGCCTTGTGCCTACTTGGTATTTTTGAGTGCTCTAGAGGCACCTGCTTTAGCTCTCATAGGAACTGACTTTATTCCACACTCATAAAGGTGAACTTCCATTAAGTGTGTACTGCAATTTAACACAACACTAATCTTAATTAGGCTACCGAGTTCATTAAGAGTTTAAAACTCAATTTTTTTTCATTGTAGTTAGTATTGTCACACCTTAGGGATGACTTTATACTTTAAAAAAGTGCAAGTTTGATAACACCATCAAGACAATAAGTGACTTGTTCTTACCCCTATAAACCTACTTCATGAGATGTCTAATCGCATAGGTAAGGTTACCATCACTTTTGTCCTATGTTCTGGCCATAAATCCAATGATGAATAGGGCTTTCATCTCGCCAGAGCATTTGTGACCACAAAACTGTGTCAATGCCTCTTTTGAGACTCAAAGGAACACAAACAAGCTATAAAGGCATGTCTAGAGAATTGAGTCGCCACTCAATTATTCAATTGGGAATGAATGGGGCCAACCTGATCCTTTACTTCAGGACCTAAACTACCCTTATCCTTTTAAAGACAAGT
Organism: Boswellia sacra; assembly: GCA_013180625.2. NCBI lineage: Eukaryota > Viridiplantae > Streptophyta > Magnoliopsida > Sapindales > Burseraceae > Boswellia > Boswellia sacra. Next base: position 15,854 of record SNVD02001586.1, read on the forward strand.
TCAGAAAGTTAGATAATAGCCATCTGGCCTACCCAGATATAAATCTGGCCTACCCAGATATAAATCTGGCCTCCACTACGGTACACCAAAAAGAAATAGCTTATATTGTTATCAAGGCAACTTAAGTTATTCATTTTATCTTCTTTAGAGCATGTGAGGTGTATTTAACCAAAACAATTGTATATTCATACAAAGAAGGAGATGAGAAGAATAGAATTACAATTCTTTTCAAACATGGGAGATAAGGTATATGATTACATCCATTATTTTTTAACAAATAAAATAAATGTACTTCTAAAAACTTCTACTTCATTGCATATTCATATTCAAGCAAATCAAGTATGTAATATAAGCTATCAATTCGAGACTCGATAAGTAATGAATTCCTCTCCATCATATGTGAGTCTATTCAATGCTTATTGAGCCTCTTCATGCATATTCATACATACATTTATATATTCATTCAAAGAGATGGTCCTCACCATCAAATGTGAGTCCACCACCACTTCATGGCATCATTCAATCATTATTATTCAATCAAATTTCCAATCATGGCAATTATTCATTATTGCTAATCAATTAAAATTTTAAACAAGACCATCAATTTAATAATGGCAATTCTACCTAATTATAATAATTCTGTCATGATAATTCTACCTAAACATGGCAATTCTAGCCTATTCATGGCAAAAACATGGCAATTCTAGCATATTCATGGCAAAACATGACAATTCTAGCCTAATCATGGCATTTCTAACTTAACTCTAACATGCTATTTCCTAGCATAATTCAAAGCATTCATCAATTTCCTAATCATGATTATAATCATGTGTTACTAAGCATGATTCTAAGGCATTTACTAAGAAAATAAATTCTTAGACATGTTTCTAAATAAATGAGGGATAGCTGACTTACCTTAACACGTTTATCCCAGCTTGCGAAATGAACAAAGGATTAAAATAATTCATAATAATCCTATCATGCTTCTAAATATCAAAATAAATCCTAAATATGATTATTCTAAGCAAAAATAAACCTAAACATGCATATTCTAAAGCAAGAAAAATAAAGAAGAAAATATGAGGGAGAAGAGAGAACTACCCTCGGGACATATCCTTTCCGGGTTTAGAGTAATATAAAATGCCCAAAAAAATATTGAACGAGAAAAGACTCCTTGGAATTCTCACAAGTTTATCCTAGAGAGAGAGGATTTTGAGTTGCGTTGAAGCGTTTGCCAAGGGCGGTTCAAATAGTTAAGGGTGGAATCAAAAAATGAAGGAAAAAATAAATTTTCCATAATTTTGTAATACACAGCCGTTCGGTGGTGGTAAGACTATCATGTGGCTATGGGACCACCGAATGGTGGTCGGTAAACCTTTGTGATGCGTTCGAAACTAGCAAGTATACTAGTCGCACAAGTAATAAAGTGATAAGTAAGATATCGTTCCCACGATGATTGATTCTAATTGAATTTGTTATTTCCAGCAACAATTAAACTAAACAGGGGGGATTTTTGTTGAATGATTTACTAAATGAAATAAGAATGCAAGTAAAGAATAACAAAACAGAAAGTAAATTTGAATGAAAAATCAATGAGGAGAAAGCTGGTTAAGGGATCCTTCTCTACCACAAGATATGGATTTGCGAATTAATTGTAGAATTGTCATCTAATTACAGCATTGAAGTTATCAACCGTAGATAATAACAAGCTCTATTACCCCAATCTTTCCTTACTTTGTTGTTAAATAAAACAAGCTCTTTATTTAATCTCTATCCATTAAACAACCTAGAACAAGCTCTCTGAGTTTAATTCAATGGATGCATTATGATAAGAAAGATAGGTTGATCTAAGCAATAAACACACAAGCTCGGATTATTTAACTTAGGTTGTATTCTCCAATTGTAATCTCTGATCACAATTTTGCTACTAATGATTAGAATTTCAAGACAATTACGGATCAAGATTTCTAGTCTAGCAATAAATCACAACCAGATTATATTCAGTTGGCCACTCAAATACAATCAGCAAGCAATCATAAGCATTAAATATGGGAGAATACAAGCAACTTCAATTAGAGAATTGGATAACAATTCCTTACACAATCAACTTACAAAAACCATATCAGGGGCTTTGAAATCACCCTCAACCAATTCAGATTCAGTTACACATGTTTAAGAACGTGGTAAATACAATACAACATGGAGACATTCCAGAAAATGAAAGGGAAGGGAAAAACTTAGCAAATTTGATGTAATTCTCTTTGAATTGTAGTTCTTCCTCTTTCCAAGCTTCCTTTCTCCTTCAAGAACTCCAAGAGATGAAAGAATTCCAGAGCTGCAGCCTCCACCACGTTCTCCCCTCTTCAAGTTATGAAAATAAAACCCTAAAATGTGTTTAAATACTCTGCTACAGTAACCTGCTACAGTGTCCCGTATTATACATGCTACAGTGATTTGTGGAATTACATTTCTATACTTCTCACACTGTTTTGATTACAACTTTTGGTACACTGAATGGATTTATAAACCGTAAATTTCTCCAGAAAATAGACTTCGAGAGCTTTCCAACGGTATATAATATGTCCTCGGGTTCATTGTATATCAATACAATTAAATCCGGGAAGATGGTTGACTAGCGGAGGTGAAAATGAAGGGTTTTACTCCGTTTTTGTGCAAGTTGCTCCAAAACTCCTACAAACATCAAAACCACACAAAAACATAAAAATACCAAGGAATATAGCAAAGAAACATGGACGAATTGATATGAAAATGATACATAAATAGATACTTATCACTTTGTCCAGTGGTTCCCTCACCACCCACCAGCCATTTGTCTTCTTATGGTATTTTTGGCTTCTTCAATTCTGATTTTCTGACCTTCATGCACTTGATCACATCTAACTCTTTAAACTCTACTTTAATTTTTGAATTATAAAATTTTATGAAAACTAGACATTTAGAGCTTCATAAAGGTATATGACTGATCACCAGACTATTTCTAGGTTTCTATGATTTTTCAAATTCAAGTGTTAGTTTTCTAGGTTTTTTTGGTCCTTTGTCTTGGCAAACCGTTCTTTCCATTCAAAGTCAGTTAGGTCATTTCCTATTGCTCAAACACGTCCATATTTCATCATCAGGCTCCAAAATCAAGTGTTTACACCTCTCCCTCTTGCGTTTGAACCACAAACATCATATTTAGTGGCTTTGTCAAAGGATCAGCCAAAGTTGACTCTAACCTTACAAAATCTAGGCTCATTACTCTAGGTTTTGGCAGTTGCTTAATAATGCTATGTCTTCTATGTCTATGTCTACTTTTCCTATTACAAATTTTACTCTTAGCTTTTGTTGTAGTAGCCTAAAATTCACAAGGAATAGAAATAGAGTAAGGAATGTGAGTACTAATAAGAAGGTCTGCTAAGAGGCTTCTAAACCACTTAGCCTCAAAACATGTATTTTGTAAGCCAATCAGCTAAGGCTCCATGGTAGACTGAGCTATACAAGTTTGCTTGGCTAATTTCCAAGAAACTGCCCCTTTACCAAAGGTAAATTCATAGCCACTAGTGGATTTGACTTATTTATTTAAGTGATCTAGTTTGCATCACTTTAACCCTCTAACACTGGTGGAGTTCTACTTTATTTAAGTCCATAATCAATGGTGCCTTTTAGATATTTTTTAGTTCTCTCCAAGGATCCAATGATTGTTGTTAGCATTTTGAGTATTTCTACTTAATCTACCTGCAAAGTACGCAATGTCAAGCATTGTATATATTATTCATTAAATACATAAGATTATAAAATATTTGGGCTTACTCAGATTGATTAACATTATGTTCTAAGTTTTTCTTTATGTGGGTATTTGTATCATAAGGAGTAGCCACTGGCTTATAACCAATTAACTCAAATTTCCTCAAAAACTTCTCAACCTTTTGTTCTTGAGATAATATGAGACCATCATCAATTTTGATACCTTTAATGCCCAAAATAGCACTTGCTTCACCCATATCTTTCATTCAAATTTTGAAGCAATAAATCTTTTGGTCTTATTTATCAAATCCATGATTTTACTAAAAATATGTGTGTCATCAACATAAAGGCAAATGATCACATATGCATTATTGTCAATGGATTTAAAATATAAAGATTTATCTAATTCATTAATCAAAAATCTATTTCACAATAACACTTGGTCAAACTTCTCATGTCATTGTTTTAGTGTTTGTTTCAAACCATACAATGATTTAACAAGCTTACATACTTTATGCTTATTATCTGGGATAGCACAACCCATAGGTTGATCGATATAAAAATGCAGGCTTTATATCCATTTGATGAACATATAAATCATTGATTACAGCTAAGGCAATCAATACTCTAATGGATGCAATTCTAGACATAGGAGCATAAATATCAAAATTATCTATGTCTTTCTTTTTTGTAAAAAGCTTTGTCATTTAATCTTGCCTTATATTGATGATTGATCATTAGCCTTCAACTTTCTATTAAATATCCATTTGCATCCTATTGTTTTAGTTCCTAAGGCAAATCAACAATCTCCCAAATATGATTCCTCATAATTGAGTCAATCTCATTGTTAACAACCTCTCTCTAATATGATGCATCAAAAGAAGTCATAACTTCTTCAAAGGTTTATGGATCATTGTCTACTTGAAAGACATAATCATCACCAAAACTAGTGGCTTTCCTCAATCTTTTACTTCTCCTCGGTTCAAAATCTAAACTTTTAGGAGGATCATTTTGTGATCCATTGAAGGATAAAGATTTCTCAACATTAGGCTTCTTAAGAAAAATAGATTCAAAGAATTCTGCGTTCTTAAACTCTATAATAATTGTATTTGCTTCAAACAAATTAATAGTTTTCAATACGAAGAATCTATATCATGCACTATTCTAGGCATACCTTATAAACATGTAATCAATAGTCTTTGGTCCTAACCTACTTCTTTTAGGTTAGGTATCAAGATCTTTACGAGACACTCCCGCACTTTAAAGTATTCAAGACTAGGTTTATACCCTGTCCATAATTCATATGGTGTCTTATCAGTTTTCATATAAGGTATTTTTTTTTTTTGTATGTGACAAGCCAATAGAAGGGCTTCCTCCAAAAATTTTGTAAAGCTCTAGAACTTATTAAAAGTTCATTCATCATGTCTATTTTTCCTTTCAACTACTCTATTTGATTTAGGTGAATAACAGTGTTGTTTCATGAATGATTCCTTGATTCTCACAAAACTCATTAAAAAGATTTGATCGTACTCGCCTCCTCTATCTGTTCGTAATCTTTTTATTTTCTTATTAAGTTGATTTTCAACTTCATTTTTCTACACTAAGAATAAATCAAATGCTTCATCTTTAATTTTCAATAGATATAACTTAGTATATCTAGAGTAACCATCTAAAGAGATTATAAAAAACATTTTACCCCCTCTAGTCATGGTTCTTTTTAAGCCCAAGGTCACTATGAATTAAGCTAAGTAATTCAGTTTCTTTATTAAGAACAACTTTACAAGTTTTCTCTATAGACTTTGATTTTGCACAAATATCACATTTTTTAAAATGGAAAATTTGCAACTAATAATAAACCACAATCATACATTTTCCTAATTTAAGAAACATTCACATGATATAATCTATCGTGCCATATATCAATATAGTAGAAGAAGAAGAAGAAGAAGAAGATGTCATTTCATTGATTACCACATTAAGTACATTGAACTTAAAGAGTTCACCCTCGCAATACCTTTTCTTAAAAACACCCCTTTTTTCATATTCCAATTTTGTCACTTGCAATGGACACTTTCAACCCAGCTTTCCCAAGTTCAAACACAAAAACAAGATTATATCTAATATTAGGTACATGCAAAACATTACTCAGTAAGATGATTTTCCTAGAAGTAAATTTAAGAACTTTCCCTTTGCCTAAGATTGGAGCAAATTGGGAATCAACAAGATAAACTTGTTCTTTTCCTTCTGCCTCTGAAGTATAGTCATAAAATTGATTTCTATTGCCACAAAAATGTTTGGGGCTCCAGAATCAATTATCCATTCTTTGTTATTAGCATTTACCATGTTCACCTCTGAGACCATAACAACAACGATAATATCATTTCCTTGAGCTAAATCAGCTTTAAAAGGATTTAGGTCTCCTTTAGAATTTTCTTTCTTATTTTGGTGTCTATACCTACATTTACTAGCATAATGCCTAGGTTTTCCACAAATAAAGCAATGTCTCTTCTTCTTAAAGGTGGGGTCTTTCTTGATAACAAACTTTTTGTTATTGGATTTAGCGTGTTGTAACATATTATAAGGAGATTTTGATTTATTCTCTACTAAATGGGCCTTGGAACTCATTTCCTTGACCTTCTCTACTTTATCCATATTCCTATTTTACTCCTCAAGCCTAATATTGATTATAACATCTTTAAGGCTCATATGTTTCCTTTTATGCTTCATATTTCTTTCCAAGAATCTGGCAATGTTTCAATTAAACAACCAGCCGTAAAAGCTTCTTGGAGATCTATATCTTCATTGTTTAGGTTCATTGATAAGCATGTGAAAAATTATGAATTTGGGCATTAACTTCTATATATTCTACCATCTTAAAATCTAAGAACTTTCCTATGGCATATTTTTTAGAGCCACTAACTGTAACATATTTCTTCTTAAGAATATCATAAATTAGTTGTATTGTTTTGTAATTATGATACACATCATATAACTCATTTGAAAGAGTGCTAAGTATGGTTTATCGACACACGTTATCAACCTTTTGCCACTATTCTAATTATTTTGATTTGACTTCCCCTTCTTTTAGTTTAGGTGGTTGTGGCATGGTCAGGTATCTAGCAAGATTCATGATGCCCAACGTATCATACACAACAATGCACAAATGAACAGTAACTCGAACAAGCCAAGGGGTGTAAAATATCGTTGGCCTGAAAACCAAATTCTACTTCTCCAGAAGAAATCTCCTGGTGCAACCAGGTTGATGGCCATTTGATTCCTAAGCTTCGATGGCTAATTTCCCCATTTTAAGTGCACTTCAATTGGGAAATCTAAATGACGATAAAACTCAAAATTTTCTTTTCTGAATGGAACAGAGGAAAAAATGATAGGTGATAGGTGTCTATTTATGTATCATTTTCATATCAATTCATCTATGTTTCTTTGCTATAATCCTTGGTATTTTTATGTTTTTATGTGGTTTTGATGTTTGTAGGAGTTTTGGAGGAACTTGCACCAAAGTGAAGTAAAACCCTTCATTTTCACCTCTGCTAGTCAACCATCTTCTCGGATTTAATTGTATTGATATACAATGAACCCGATGACATATTATATACCGTTGGAAAGCTCTCGAAGTCTATTTTCTGGAGAAATTTACGGTTTATAAATCCATTCAGTGTACCGAAAGTTGTAATCAAAACAGTGTGAGAAGTGTAGAAATGTAATTCCACAAATCACTGTAGCATGTATAATACGGGACTGTAGCTTACTGTAGCAGAGTATTTAAACACATTTTAGGGTTTTATTTTCATAACTTGAAGAGGGGAGAACGTGGTGGAGGCTGCAGCTCTGGAATTCTTTCATCTCTTGGAGTTCTTGAAGGAGAAAGGAAGCTTGGAAAGAGGAAGAACTACAATCCAAAGAGAATTACATCAAATTTGCTAAGTTTTTCCCTTCCCTTTCATTTTCTGGAATGTCTCCATGTTGTATTGTATTTACCACGTTCTTAAACATGTGTAACTGAATCTGAATTGGTTGAGGGTGATTTCAAAGCCCTGATATGGTTTTTGTGAGTTGATTGTGCAAGAAGTTGTTATCCAATTCTCTAATTGAAGTTGCTTGTATTTTCCTATATCTAATGCTTATGATTGCTTGCTGATTGTATTTGGGATGGCCAACTGAATATAATCTGGTTGTTGTCTATTGCTAGACTAGAAATCTTGATCCGTAATTGTCTTGAATTTCTAATCCTTAGTAGCAAAATTGTGATCAGAGATTGCAATTGGAGAATACAACCTAAGTTAAATAATCCGAGCTTGTGTGTTTATTGCTTAGATCAACCTATCTTTCTTATCGTAATGCATCCATTGAATTAAATTTAGAGAGCTTGTTCTAGGTTGTTTAATGGATAGAGATTAAATAAAGAGCCTGTTTTATTTAACAACAAAGTAAGAAAAGATTGGAATAACAGAGCTTGTTGTTATCTACGGTTGATAATTCAATGGTGTAATTGGATGACAATTCTATGATTAATTCGCAAATCCATATCTTTTGGCAGAGAATGATCCCTTAACCAGATTTCTGTCAGTGATTAATTCTCACTTCAATTAAGTTAGCATTGTATTATTCTTTACTTGCATTAATATTTCATCTAGTTAATCAATCAACAAAAACCCCCCGTTTATTCTGTTTTTACTGTAAAATAACAAATTCAATTAGAATCAATCCTCGTGGGAACGATATCTTACTTATCACTTTATTACTTGTGCGACTAGTATACTTGCTAGTTTCAAACGCATCAATAGGAATTCATATCTCAAGAGCTCTCACATCTTTGTATTTATAGGCATCTGACTTAACCTCCTGAGTAAAATTCTCCTGTATATCTATTTCATATTTGCTTATGGATTGAATGTTAAACGTTAACTGCGCAAAACTCTTTGTGATTACGACTTGGTCATGCGACAAATATATTGATAATTCGTGTGTTATTTAAAATAGTTGTAAGACTAATTTAAATTTAACGTAATTAATTTAAATTTTAAACCAAATTTCAATTTAATTAAAGCAAGCCCACTAAGTCCAATCCAAAAGAAGCTCAAAAAAGTATTTCAAGCCTACACCTACAAATCTATATGGGTTAATTTTTGTATTTGAAATACTCATTCTTATACTAACATTATATATTTCTACAAATAAGCCAAAAAGGAAAATATTAATTTTTCTTATAGCACTATGCAAGGTACTTATTGTTACTCTATATTTAATACTAAAAACCTTTTAGAATACAACCAACTTTTATCCATCATGGAATGGGCTATTAGTTAAACACCATACCAAAGAAATAAAAATAATTAGTTAGAAATAATTATTCGATTTGTGAAAATTTTAGAAGACATCAAACTGCCAACAATGATTATGTTGGAACAACTAAAATTAATTCAAATAATAGACAGTAAAATAGAAAAGGTATCATGAAAAACACGTAGAGCAATTCCTTCAAAAGAATATACCCATAAGCACATATACTTTTAATAAGGATTTTTACATAGTAAATACTTATTTCATATGTCATAATATTCCACCCACAAGCTCAAAAGGTGTATTTTTATCCATGACAAAACTCTTAATTAAGTAAAAGCTCCAAGTATATTGGTAAGTAACAAAAATCAAAACAATGTATCCAAACAAAATATAGGCACAATAATAATCACCACAAATGCAACTAGTACATAGACCACTAATTCTAATTAAGAGTATTAAAGCATAGATTTCCCAATGTTATCAAGAGAGATTAATATATTTTATTAGCTAATAATTTCTTAAGAAATATTATTTGTTTACAAGTTGCATGCAGCATTATTATTAATGAATGGTATGTGTTTATTACTATTTGTTAAGTAGGCATAAGAGTGATAAAGAAGCTTGGATGGAGTAAAAGTTGCATGTATTTAATTGGATTTATATAAATAAACGAACAACTATAAAATTTAGGGTGAGTCTATTTGCATCCAAAGTTTTAATTAATACACTCACTTTTTTATTACAAGATTGTCCTTAGGTAAATTTACAAGTAAGTACACTATAACCTAATTAAGTTAAATATTTCTACTCTTTACACCCACTTCTACACCTATCTCTATACGAATGCCGTAAGTTAATAAAATTTTGTAAAATAAAAAAGCTTAGAATTTTAATTAACACCTGAACTCCTTTGCAAATCGCATAAAGACCCCACCATGCTTTTTCACCAAAAACTCTCAGTAGACCTGAGATACCGCCCTTCCTTGTTTGCTACAAGAGCCAAGAGGGAACCTATTACTAATTCTTCAATTTTTAAGCGTTTTTGCTTTCGCTAGAAAATTTAATTTTGGAGACACAAATTCATCCTTGAGGATGCAGAGACTTATCCTTTCTAACAGCAAAATACAGCAGACCAAATCAAAAGAAATAAATTAATAAAGTGAATAGAGATTCCTATTTTCATTTTTTTTCTTTTACTTCACTTTTGATACTCATTTTCTATTAAACCAAAGAAAGACTTCACAACAGAAATTTAAACTAAAAGAATTTATGTTGGACATAATTTATATATTGTCTATTACTCTTAACTATATTTTGTTAGCTATTTTATTTATTTAGTTATAATTAATTAGTATTTGATTTGTTTTATATGTTAAATAAAGTTGAAGAGTTGAAAGGAGTACAATTCAAAGTCATATGTTCAATTTTTATTTAATAAAGAAACTTGTAATTAATTTTTTAACCACTATAATTAGCATAATCAATTGATAACTTGATATAATTATGAATTATTTTTATAATATGGAGAGAATTAAACTTTTACATAGGAAATTAATTATTGCTTTACATAATTTAATTGACGAGTCATTTAGTAATTAGTTTATGATTGTATCATTTGAGATGGGAGGAAATTAATTTAATATAACACAATCAAATCAGTGTTTATCATATGGCGATAATTAATTAATTAAGTAGAAAATCAATCTTATATTTAATGAGATTATTTTGAAATTAATGTAACAAAGAGAAATTATTGATCTATGTAACTTATTTACTTTTTAGTAATCAAATTTTAATTTTATCATAGCCCCAATTTAATAAATATCTAGGCCTATACAAAAGTAAATCTACACAGGTACGACTCTCAAAACTTGGACAAGAAAGGCATTTTGTAGTTAGGATACCGCTAGGCTTTTTTTTTTTTTTTTTTTTTGACGATCCATGAAAAAAATATCTAAATAATAAAAACATCATTTGCTGATTTAAAAGAAATAGTAAGTATTAGCAACCCTTTGATTTTGGTCAATTGATGAATTATTCTTAAATTAGTCAAATTGATGGATTATTCTTAAACTGGAAGGGATTACTTGAACGGGAAGGAATTAGTTTCGTAATTACCTTAATGAATATGACTAGTTACCATAACGGATACTAATTAGAGGAAATTAATCTATAATAAATTTAAATAATTAATAATTAATTAAGAGAATTTATCAACAAATTATGAAGGCCACAAATTCAACTTATTAAGAAGCATACCTGGCCAGCCCAGAGCCCATTTTATATAAAGCCCATTTATAAGTGCTTGGACACCTTCACTGAGCAAGCTCATCTCCTTAACAAGGTTTGGACTTTAGAATCTTTAATTGACTTTTGTCAATGGCACGGAAAACATCATCACATACATTATTGTTATTTTTAAAATGAGAATGTCTAATTGTGTTTTGCTGAGTGATCTTGAGAGTTATAATAGTACATGAATTGAATAATAATTTTGAAAACTAAAACAGTATCTACTCATGATAATATACGTACCCACAAGAATTTATCACCTAAACATTATGTCATGATATTATAATATATGAAAAATTCAGTAAGTCAAAGAAGACTTAATTAATAAATAACACGATTTCCTTCTCTTTTGGATTGCATATAACAAACCAATTGAAATTTGGCAATGATCTGTCAATAACCCGGTTGCCATGTTCTTGGAGAGAGCCATCAAACTTGAGGCAAATTGCGGAAAATTATTAAAAAAAAAAAAAAAGTCAGTTTATGGCTATATAAGACATCATGTAATCATTATGACTTTCATATTTATTATATTGGTAATGTAATAATTTGGGAGAAATATTCAAAGAATTGTTATCAATATCTATTAGATATGGTATAAAAAATTAATTGATGATTGCAATTTAAAGCTAACCTACCAAACACTAGACTTTTGATATTTGAATTTGACTGATTCAATTTTTTTTTTATTGATTTCTCATTTACTTGTAAGAGCTAACGACTGGGGCACCAATGAGACACTAACTTACAAATTACATAAACAATATTCCCATAGAAGATAAAGAAAGCTAACAAGAAATATATAAATTAATTGGGCAAAACATATATTATTATTGATTAATTAATCCAATTAATTATCTTAATCTATTGTTTTTAATATCAACAATTTGATCCGTCGATACCTAATTTGTGCTTTATAATTCGACTTGATTTTGCCAAATGAAATTCTTATATTTTATTTATTGGTGATTCGAAGTTTACTAGTTTGCTTAGTTAGTGTTTACCTGGTCTAATATTTTGCTCGCAGCAAGTCAATGACTTTATCTTGCTTTATTTTATTTTTTAATGAATAAGTCAACAAACGTGATATGTAAGAGGGGAAAAAAATTTGTCCTTGCGCCTGGTGAAGATATTTTGGGATGTTTATCTTTTTTATTTGATTTAAATAAAAAAAATTAAACTACTGAATAATACTATATTTACAACTTATTTATAATCTATATTTCTCAGCACCTAAATTAGCAAAATATCATGGATAAGTAAAAAAAAATAAAAATAGATAAGTGAGATTAAATTATATGATATGATAATTATCCACCTCTTATTATTTTGTCAACTCAGGTTGTAAAATAAATTAATTGTAAATGAGTTGTACTTGTAATATTCCTCAAATTAAAATTATTGTTTTTTATATCAATATAAGAAAGTTTGAATTCAATGATTCTTTAAATTTAATTCTCCTAATACCCTTATATTATTTTTCACCATTTCATATTTTGTAATACTTCTTTATCATTTGCTAATGGTTTTTCTAATGATTTATTTATTATATTACTATAATAATTTTTAGTATTAATTTGAAATTACAGAATTACATAGATATCTTTATATATTTCAATTTTTTTCATATAATTTATAAGATAGATAAATTAATAAAATTATTTTTTTAAAGAAAATAATTTGATTCTATTTTTGTCAAATTACTTTTGTAATTATTTATAATTTGAGTTGACAAATTTTAGTAGATGAATAATTATCATGTTATGTAATTTAATCTTTTTAATTCATTTTTATATTTTAAGATAAAACATATATAATACTCAATATAAGGATATCAATATTTATTTGTAATGAAAGAACACGTGTAGCCTCCTCATTTGTTGAAAACTAAAACAGAATAGGAATGTAATATAGAAAAGGTATGGAAATTTTCAAAACATAAGCCAAATTAAGGGACTTAATTGAAAAATAGACCTCTCCCATAAAATTTTGATGTCATAGACCTTTTAAACATAAAATGACCTGAATACCCTTGTGAATTCAATATTCAAAAGGTAACAACCTCACGGGATCTTCCTTCTTGTCCTCCTTCTTCCACTGTCCAAAACACTCTTCGATCAAGACAGGTTGTTTGTATCAATCCTACTCTCTCTTTCATTTGAAAGTCCAATCTTCGAGATCAATCTCAATATGAGGTAAAACACCTCTCTCTAATCTCTCTCTAAATGAATTTTGATTATTGAAGTAGCTTATAATGTTGTTAAATATTTTGTTGTTTTAAACCACATTATTTAGCTTAAAATATGAATATGTATATGAACTGAGCTTAGGTGAAGTGTCGTTTTTGCCTATATATGCAAAGAAGTTAGATTCGCAGAGGAAATCTGGTATTGCAGGTGAGAAGGAAGAACACTCAACACACGATTTTGAGTGCGCTCGGCACACGATGTCGAGTTTCTACCTAAGTTCACAAAACGGTATGTCAAGTTTTGAGAAAATTTATCCGAAAACAGATGCGCTGTGTCAGATGTGTGTGATCCACACTCGTCATCATGTGTCGAGCAATTATTGCCAAGTGTCAAGTTCTATCAAGTTTGTCGAGTTTCAGATTAACTCGACACTTTTTGTCGAGCTTTATCGAGCGTTTTGGCAGAATTCTCCTTTTTTTGAGCTTTTTTATGCAATTTTTTAATGATTTTTTGTCTATGGACCATATTTGATATGTCTCTATCATCAAGATGGAAACTTTGCTTATATTTATATTTTACAATGGTTCTTGGAATATGCAAGAGAATGATGGTTATTCGTACACCAGTGAGAGGTCTAAACTGTTGATAATTCCTAGGTGTACTACTTATAATAAGTTAGTTGACTATATTAGTACTGAAATGGGTTGAGATCTTCGTAAATAAAAAATAAGTTTGGAGGTTCAATTTGATTAAGTGTGTTCCGCCATTATCGACTTTTATTTAGACTGACAAATATGTTTGTTTTTTCATACAACATTGTTTAAAAGACCAGCAGTCTTATACACCACTAATTGTTACAACTAAAGATAGGGACAAGCAAAGACGAAGGTTAGGATCCGATGCAGTACCGAAGAGGCAAAGTTCTTCTCATCCCTCTTTGTTTTGCTCAGCAAGTGAAAGCAACCAATTAAGTGAGTCCACCCTTGTTTGTGCACACCACAACTTAATGATGAAGTTGGCCTTGACTTTCAATAATCATTCATGCATACAGTGTATCAGTCAGTTGGAGTGTTATGTGAAGATGAAGAAGGTGTTGCCCCCTTGTTGCCATTGAGATTAGTACGTCACCTTGATAGCATTAGAGAGTTTGAGAGCTTAGGCAATATTGAGAGTGATGATGCTGATGTTAATGATAATAATGATGATGATGACGATGATAATGAGGATGTTAATGAGGATGATGATGAGGAGAACGATGATTAAACCGTTCATTTCCAAGATTTGGGTGATGGTTTGAATGATTTTAATGTTAATCGGCAAAATCTAAATGAAGGTTTAGTCAATGGTTTACATAATGTTAATGACGAATGCAAGGAGGTTTTGAATGATGTGAACCAGGATGTGCCTTTTACCTTTCCATCTCCAATTCACTCGACACTTACTACTTTACTCCACGAACATTAGTAGATCCCTTGTTGAATAATGAGCCAGATTAGGTGCAAATTTTGTACCTGAAGAAGCTAATTTGGGATCTGAAAATGACAAGCATCAAGCTAACACATTTAGGTGGATGCCTCCTATTATGCATTCATCATCCACAATTGATGATGATGTTACATCGTTCATAGTTGATGGGATCCAGGTTGCGGTTGGGCAGATGTTTAACAGCAAAACCGAACTTCATGAGAAATTATCGAATTTGGTATTAAGATTCAACTTTTAGTTCCAGGTGAGAAACTCTAATGCAACAAGTTTTGAGGTTGTATGTCGTGCTAAATCTTGTAAATGACGGTTACGGACAAAAAAGGTTGCCAATTTCCATTTCTTCTAGGTGAAAAAGTATAACAACCATCACACATGTTCAGGAGTTGGACTTCACCCAAATCACAAACAGGCTAGTACACATGTTATTGGTAAAAAAAATAAAGAGCAAATTCATTCAGGTGTCTAGAATATACTATCCCAAGGATATTATGTTTAATGGTCATGAGGCATTAGGCATTGGGTGTTAGTATCACATACAACAAGGCATGAAGAGCAAAGGAGGCAGCTTTGCAAGAACTTTATGGATCTCATGAGGAATCATTCACACTACTCTCACAGTATATATATATATATGATTGAGAACGCAAATCCTGGGATCAGAGCGGCAATGATCGCATCAACGTGGTTGACATGCATGCCTGACATAAATAAACAACTGATAATGTGCAAACGTGCTCATGAAAAAATTTTACTCAGTGAAAATTGACAATATACCTTGGAACTGAATGGATATGACGTGTACGAGGGGAACCATGCTCAAGTCCATGGAAGGAACCTATGGGGTGGGTGGTTGTACACCCTGTAAGAGAAGCTGACCTAGGTGCGCGACCATCAGTGTGAAAGCCTGCATGTGCAGGACTAATCGGCGAAGTGGAGGATGGAGAGCGCATACTATCATCTTGATGACCTGGAGTGTAAGTGACTGGATCCTCAAGTTCTTGAGGGGGAGATGCACCCGATGGATCTTCTCTAAGCGGTGGCTTTACTGTCTTGTTCTCATGTAAAAGAGCATCCTCAGTTGTCGCCCATATCACTTGTGCACCTCTCTAGATGCCAACTATTTGAGCTAACCTAATATACCAATCGGTGGCCAGCTTTGGCTCAGTTGGCTCCAAAATGATGAGAGGACGATCCTGCAGGACCAAATAAAACAGTATTGCAATGTGAACGTTAACAGGAAAAATAATAAACGGTACAAGACATACCCTCCTCTTAATCAACATGACATCGCGTTTGACGATCTCCTCTGGTGGGGTTTTTGTTGTTTCGCAATTCAACAATGTGGAATCTCCCCTACAAATGCCCCGTCCACCCACCCATATGTAGCACCAATGTATGGCACAGACTCATACAACCAAACCTGAGTAATATAACGCATTTCAGTGATAACGGACATCCAATAAAGAAATTGAATGTGGACAAGTGACAATAATACTAGTTGTTTTTCTATAAGTACCTAAATAGCATATGGGTATCCTTTTAAGTTATACCTCTCGACCTGGTCACTCGTACCCTTGTTCTTCTGTGCTGCCTTTCGTTTTTTAAACTTTGCCAAGCTCCCATCCAAAGGTTTCTTCATTCCTTTAAGTGTCTTATCATAAGACACCGAACCTCATAGATATTCATTAAAATTGTCCAACGTGTTAACAAAATTCAACTGCTTACCAGAGACATACCGGCGTAGATCCTATCCCATGGAAAACCGCTCAAGAACATAATATAAAGCCAACTTCACAACATCTTTATTAGGCATAACTGACACATCAATTGCCTGGAGGGACAGATAGAAATCAATGAGTTGCATGTCCTTACCCTGAAAGTATGTATCTAACAATGTGCATGGATTTAAAGCAGTGGGAATTATCGGCATCGGGGAAGCAAACTTCAAATCAGTCACCAAACCAAACTCGTGCACAGAAAAACGAATAAGCCTTCCTAAGAAAAAGAAGCTGATAATAGTAAAAAAACAAAACTAGAATGAACAAATGCAAAAAATTAATGAATAAACTAGAATGTAGTTCGCATGCAATGTTTTACCTTGAATAAGGAACCACATCTCTTTATCATGCCCCACTGTCTGAACCTTCCATCGAGCATATTGTGAACCAACTAAGACAGAAGGGTAAGCTCTCGAATGTCCAAAAGCTAGCCGAAACATGTATTAAGAAATATGTTTTGTTGTCGCTCAGTCAAGGTAGAACGAATCCAATTAATACAGTCCAAACTTGCCAAATTAGTGATTATGCCATGGTAATGCTCGCTATATGGAGTCTTGAGGGTGAACGAGAGTTCAAGCTCATTTGCCATATGTTCCAACCTTCAATAAAGAGTAGATGTAAGATTCATATCATGAAAAATATGCAAAAACAAGAAAAAAAACAATAAAACTGCAAAAATGCTCTACAAGACTCGATAGAGCTCAACAAAAAAAAAAAATCGAAACTCGAAACAGATCTTCGAGTGTCCAACACAAAAAATTTGTCAGATTTTGAATCCGACATCCGACAAGTCTAACACACGATAATACCATTTTGTCGGATGTCGGCCACGTCGTATGTTAGATTCAAAATCCGACATAGTTTCATTGTCGATTCGTCTGCCTATCTTTGAGCAAATTAAATTTGTACAACCGATAATCGACGTCTCTTCATTTACAAGACATCAAGTGTCGGTTTCATGATGACCGATAGCTTGTTGCTGGATTCCAAGTAACCAACAACTTGACAAACATGGAATGACAAGTCGTTGAGTGTCGAATAGTTGGGGCATCAGGAATTAGTTGTCGATTTACTTGAAACCGACACTCGATGATTTGGAAACCTTAGGAGATCGTGTGTCAGTTACAAAATCTGAGACTCGATAGCGAAAACCAAATGCTATCGAGTGTCGAGTGTAAGAGCAGAGCGACAATCTGACACTCGCTGTCGTCTACCTTCACTACACACTCATCGGTTTCCACCACTTGTACACAAACCCATGCTTCAAATCTTCCCAATCACATCCCATACACTCAAACAACATCAAACAATCACAAATAACATTCCAAAACTTGAATACCACAATCATTAATTCCTAAATCCAACCGAAATCCCTAATTTTTACAAATTTCAAAATGTTAAAAATCTAATACATTTTCATCTCGATTCCTTCGATTGACATGAATCTAACCAACATTTTAATCTTAACAAGGTGAATATTAGCTTAAACAATCAAGACAGTAAACAAAAAACACAAAAAAATTGAAAAATCGAAACTAACCTTTTGTGTTGCTTGTGCTCTGTTTGTTTTGCTTCTCCTCCTTAGGTCAAAATGACCATTCTAGCTT
The DNA here is from genome assembly GCA_013180625.2 of Boswellia sacra. Classification (NCBI taxonomy): domain Eukaryota; kingdom Viridiplantae; phylum Streptophyta; class Magnoliopsida; order Sapindales; family Burseraceae; genus Boswellia; species Boswellia sacra. Next base: position 34,250 of record SNVD02001586.1, read on the forward strand.
ATATGCAAAATGTAAGTGGTTTGTCGATGCAAATGCTTCAGTTGTGTGGTGATCGATCGGAAGCGTTTCAAATTTTTTAGAGAGATGGAGTGATGGAAGACAACGATTATGGAAGAGGAAGTGGAGGGAATGAAGGAAATTAATATCCAATGAATTAATTGAATTCAAAAGGGTATTGAGGTTATTTTATGTTTAAAATGTCTATGGTATCAAAATTTTATAGGAGAGGTTTATATTTCAATTAAGCCCCTTAAGTTGGCCTTTTTTTAGTTTTTCCAAAAAGTATTGTGTTTCGTTTAGTAAGCATTTGCATCGCTCCTCTATGCTTGTTCTCACAAACTCGTGGATAGAACAATGACAATGAAATGAAATGTCAATAGTTTCAAATGTTGGAGTCAACAAGCAAATAAATTAAACAATGTGGGTGTCAGAGAAAAGTGAAGGTATGCGCAGCTTAAATAGTTAATGTGCATAACCTTAACCTTAGCACGATAAAAGTGAATAAATTTATTATAAAGGAAACTAAATCTAGCTTTAACAGTGCTTGAAGACCATTTTATCTGGAATAGAAAAGAAGGGAGAGAAAATTAAAAAACTACCTTAAGTTTAAGTGTAGATTAAAAAAATTACAATGTTTTTAAAAATTTATATGTCACGACTCTCCATCGAGCATCAAACATTGTTAGATGCACTTGTCAAGTATTGTGCACTTGTCGGATATTGTCAAACAATACTCGACACACCTGTTAAATACTGTTAGATGTCGGATATGGTCATAGTATGCAAATTTTCAGAAAGAATGCTATTTATCAAAGAAACTCCCTAATTTAAGTTATTTTCTCAATTTTCTCTAGAATAGAATACCATAAATTTGTATTTATAAAGGGTCCAACAAATGAGCTACTCAACATCATCCATTCAATTATCTGCCCTTGCCATAACTATGACGTTATTGGATTCTGGTCGTCAAGGTATGAGCTATGAATCAAAACCCAATTACACATTGCCGAATATCATCTATGAATGTCCAAGTTCTTGAGAGTTTCCAATATAAAGGATGCATCGATATCTGTCCAATTTGTTACATGGATGTTTATCTTTCCAATTTGTTACGTGATAAAATTTTGAATTGTTTTCTAAATCATTTGTTCCCATTACAATATATCTCTATATCTATCCATACGAGCTATTTTGCTGGGAACCTTGTCATTTCGTCCACGGAATTCCCATCATTCAATGGTTGCTAAATGTATGGTTTGGAAATAGGAATAATATTAAATTTGTTTATATAGATTTTTAAATACAAATAAATGTGGCATAAATTAATTGAAAGTGGAAATATAAATCAATAATAGATAAAAGGAATGATAATGTTAATAAAAAATAATATTACTCAAAAAAAATTTTGTTTTATACTAATTTGTTGACGTGAGATTATATGGTTTGTACAAAAAGAAAGTCTACAGTACATTAGTCTGATAGTTGATATGATATACATACATATTTCTTGACATTGGATCTAAATCAGGGTGGTGACTTTGTCTCATATATGTTGCGTAGTGTATTTACTTGTAACTTATAAGAAGAGAGGTTACTCTTGTTCCTCAACAAACGCCCTTTTCAAAACAAAATCATGCACGTTCTAGTCCAGAACAGATAATACACCGTGAAGACATAAGCTTATGCATCAACAATATTTATGCAACTTTGAGTTGACATATGGATTTTACTGAAGAATATAGGATTTTTATAAATATTATGTTTTGAATCTCTAACTAAGCCTACCCTGCCTAGATATACAAAACTTCAGCATATGCTTATATGATATAACATATGTACCTTAAACTTTCTCAATAAATGAGTTTGCAGGAATGAAAAAGTATTTGTCAATAAAACATCTATATCAATACACTTTTTTTTTTTTAATATGAGATCCAACTTACACATAAAATTTGCATTTATAGAATTTTTAGTGACAATATCTCAGTGTCTAGCATTCGACATGTAGTATTTGAAAGTGTCTAATACTCAACAATGACATATAAATTTTTAGAAACAAAATCATTTTTGTAATTCATATTTAAACTTAAGGTATTTTTAAAATTTTTTCAATAGAAATAGAATACCATAAATTTGTATTTGTAAAAGGGTCTGGCAAACGACCTACTCAACATCATCCATTTAATTATCTTGCCGTTGCCATGACTATGACATTACTGGATTCTAGTCTCCAAGGTATGAGCTATGAATCAAAACCCAGTTACAAATTGCCGAGTGTCCTCTGTGAATGTGCAAGTTTCTTGAGAAAGTTTCCAATATAGAGGATGGATCCTTATCTGTTCAATTTGTTACAATGTATGTACCGTCCAATTTGTTCCGTGATAAAATTTTAAATTTTATCTAAATCCTTTGTCACTATTGCAATGTGTCACTATATCAAACGATACGTGCTATTTTGATAAGAACCTTATTATTTCGTCCACGGAATGCCCATCATTCAATAGTTGCAAAATGTTTGGTTCGGAAATTGGAATAATATTAAATTTGTTTTATATAGATTTTTAATTACAAATAAATGTGGCATAGATTATTTGAAAGTGTAAATATAAATCAATAATAAATAAAAGGAATGATGATGTTAATAAAAATAATATTACCCAATTTTTTTTTTGTTTTATACAAATTTACTGATGTGAGATTGTATGGTTCGTATAAAAAGAAAATCTATAGTACATTAGTCTATTAGTCTATTAGTTGTCAATAATAAATCTATTAGTTCATATGGATTTTACTTAAGATCATATGATTTTAAAAAATTATGTTTTCAATCTCTGACTGAGCCTGCCCTTGTATAGGCATACTTTTTTATTTTTTGTAACCGAGGTATCCGGATCAGCTTACGCGCACCACGACTAATCCTCGGAGGAGACTAGCGCAACTACAACCCACTGTCACGGTCTCCCACTTAAATCATGGAGGAGGCCATTGTGGAGACTCGAACCCAGGACTTCACCATTGGTGCTGTACCAACTCTATCCTGGCCCGCTTCACCACTTGAACCAACCCATTGTGGGTTTGTATTGGCATACGCCACTTTATTATATGCTTATATGATATAACAATGTTCTTTAAAATTTCCCAATAAATGAGCTTGCAAGAATAAAAAAGTATTTGTCGACAAAACATCAATATCATAGACGTGTCTATATGTAAGAATCCAATTTACAGATAAAATTTGCATGTATAGCATTAGTAAAATAATTTAGTGGTGCCAAAATTATTAGAGGTGATGATGTTAAAAATAGAAGATATTGACACAGAAGTGACGTGGTTGAATGTAGTCAACTAAAAGATGCGTTGGTGTTGGTGAGTTAGTATTGGTGTTGGTATTGGAGGAGTTGCAGGCAGCTTAAGTTAAGCACAGAACGTGGTAGTAGTAGCTATTGTTTGGTGGTAGGTGAAGTATTGCCGCCAATTTGTCCCACATCGCTTTCTCTCGTAGTCGGTAAAGTCTTTGAACTTGTCTCTGCCATTTGCGCACATCATTTTATAATTGTCACTTTCCATTCTTTCTTTGAACATCAAGTTTTGGCATCCTTGATAAGCTTGTGATAATACCAAAATCAAATTTAACCATTGACAACTACATATTTTTTTATTCAACGATAGCTAGATTCTACTCGAGCATTATATTGAATCCATGATATTTTTAATTGTATCGATGTGTACTGTTACCGGAGTGTCATGATACCGGTCTATATTTTATACAAATGAAACTAACATTATGGCCCTTGAGGTTTGGGTTGCTTTAGACCCAAGAATTTTAGAAACTAACACTTTAACCCTTATTCTCATAATGATAAGTGCACTTACCCAAAAAAAAAAAAAATCATGCAAGTTTATTCATTAAAACTGACATGACATAATATGATTAATTGAAGAATTAATTCTGTAATTAAATGAGACTAATTAAGAGAGATGATATGGCAAGCATACATAACGCCGTATCAATTTGTACAAATAAGTTTGTATAATGTGTTTACAAGTATATTATTACTCTTATTCTTAATATATTTCACTTATTTCACATGTTAGTGAGTTTTTGTTAAGGGTTTAAAAGTTAGTTTTAAAAATTTTTGGATTCAAGAAGTCAACCTAAACCTCAAGGGTGTCAGTTTAATTTCTGTCATCTCGAGCAAGAACATATGTGTGTGAAATAGGGGTAATAATTTTGACATAATGTAAAATTAGTAAGTTAATTTTAACACAATTATTAATTGGTGGGTCGTGCTTGTGTTAAAATACTTAATGCAATTAACAAATGTATCAGATTTATATTAAGAGTATTAACACACCAACCCATTTGATGATACGAATATTTAAATATGTTGTGTCAATCCTAAACCTACAAACCTATGTAAGGACATGAATTTTTATCTACTTATAACAATAATATTATCAATATGAAATTTTTGTATTAAAAGCAATTTAATCTATATAATAGCAAATTCAAATGATTTTAATTATTTTCTTCTATATTGATAATTTTTCATATTCGAAGAATAATTTTAATTAATATAATTACATAAAATATGGTTAGTTATGCATTTATATATTATATAATTACGTAGGTTATATAAGTTAATATGACGTAGTTACAACAAGTTTCTTAAATAGGTTATCTTCGTATTTCAAGTCTTTACACGATTAATTAAATAGGTCATATTTGTATCGACTAAAATTTTATTAATTCATATCCTAACATTACACGAATATGACACATAAACACGAAATGTCATCCCTAACGTGAAAGAAGCACTTAACCAAAACAAAAATAAAATATATCGAGAACTTAGTTTAGATATTAATAGAATCAAATATTTAAAATATTTTATTAAAAAATTTTAATAATAAAGAGTAGATATGAATGTCCTCTCTTGAGGGAGTCCAAATACCCAAAATGGACTCTATAAATTTGAAAATTGATACAAATCTACCCTTTTGTTAGTTAATAATACTACTATTATCCATAACAATAGGGAACGTAAGGTAGGTTTTCCAAAATCGTGGTATGCACGTAACGTTTACAGACTATAAGGGGGTCGGTGATAGTTATCCAATAATAAATTATTTCTAGTCTCCTAAAAAAAAAAAAAAAAAATTGGAACAGCAATTGCCCTTGTTGAATAGCGCCTTGACTTAATGGTGAGAGGCAGAAGGCAAGTGGTGGCTACAAAGAGTTGAACCCTCTCTGCCGTCCTTATTGCACCAACGCCGTCAAATCTGACGGCGCCATCAGACGGCAAATTTGAGGCATCTAAAGGTTGACCTTGCAGCACAATAAAGATTTTATTTTATTTTATTTTTAAAGGTTACATAATATATATATATATATATATATATATAAACACTCTAAAAAGTATATAGTATCTTTTAAAGACTATAATGTTTTACTACAAAAATCACCTTTTGATATTGCATTCATTTATTTTAGACAATAAATTACTTCTTTTAAATACTTTTTTAATAATTAAATATAATATTTGAGTTTATTGTAAAAATGCATAAATTTTAAAATAGTATTACACTTCCAAACTATTATTATAAACCTATTTATACTGATCAATATAGAATTATTGCATGATTGTTATATTATCAAGCTTGATTTATGTTATAATATTTAAATTTCACTTTATTCACTTTATACCATATGAGTTTGTATCATAAATTTGTACACAACAGTTTTAAAAAATAATATTATTTTAAATTTTAAAATAATCGTTAAGACTATCTATATAAAATGAGGATAATCTTAATGTATCCCAATATTTCAAAATATATGTGATTTCTTTATAAAAATTATTTAATGCAATATTAAAATGATTTTTATAAATAAATTAGATAAGCTTCAGTATTATATAATTTTTGAGGTATTAATAATTGTACTAAGAGCACTGAGTTAAGAATATTCATAGAATAATATATCTTTTTTTTCTAATATTTAAAATTTTAACAGTTTTTAATAAGTATTGCGTAATCTTTGAGGTGTAATGTGCCTTCTTAGAACATAAGTTAAGATTACTCAAAATTCAATATTGAGCCTTGAGATTTATATAATGTGATGATATAATAAGTGAACAGTTTTATTTTTTTTTATCATGTAATTTAATATGAATAATTTTAAGATAATCATTGAGATTTGTGTTACTATTCATGTAGCATTTATTAGTACTACTAATATCAATCTCGTACAAAAAGAGAATCAAGTAGGGATTCTTATGTAACACTCCAAAAACATTTTTCTCAATTTTATAGTTATGTAACATTTAAAAAAAAATTAAATTAAATCTTTGATCCCAAAGTCAAAGGTTATACTAGCGTGTTTTGATAATATTCTTATTACTAAATATTGTAGTTAAAAACCAATAAAAATAAAGTATTATAGTGTCCTAATAATACTTGTTAAGAATATAATGTGATAAAGGATTAGATGTTATATTATTTATCAATTAAATATTTTAATGAATTTTTGTTAATTATTTTTTAGAAAATAAAATTTAGTATTTATTCAGACGTGTCCTGCGTAATAAAAGTGAGACGGATTAGATGTTATATTATTCATCAATTAAATATTTTAATTAGTTTTTTAAAATATTTTTAAAAAATTATTATTTATAAAGAATTGAATAATAAAAGTGAGACTATTTACTGTCAAAGTTCAAAGTTTTACTGTGTGCACTTTTTTAGTTGTTATATATGCTTTGAAATTGCTACAATAAAGTTTTTGATATTTCATTATTTATTACTATATATTTATATGAATTATTGTTTAAAATTCTATTATAACATGTTAATGATTATACAGGGAATGAGGTGATGTTAGGTGTTGAACTCTTTTTAATTTTGATTATATCATAAGTTTTAGCTAAACATTGAGGAAACATGGACAAGATATTATTTTAAATTTAATTATGACTATGTTTGAAAATATCTTTGATATTTATTAGATCCCTTTCAAATAAGACAAAAATATTTATATACTTATTTTCTAATAATTCAATAAATTGTTTTCGATCATAAAAGTAATCATGGCACACTTTTTGATTTAATTGGTTTGGAAAAATGTTTAATTAAGCAAATTAATTTTCATACTTTGGCTAAGGTAAGGTAAGGACATTCATCAATATTCCTAGTTGAATTACAAATTAAAATTTTAACTTCTCTACAGTCAATTATATTTGATAACATATTTAATAAAAGAGATGATATTAAGTATGCTCTCACTATGGATTTTTATTTTATAAATTTATAATCTTTAATCAATAATTAATGCCGTCCTTATACAAGCTCACAAAATATAAATAATCATCATTTCACATATTTTAATTAATATATTTATTATTATCATTTATTTATTTAATTATATCATATCATTTTAGTTTATATGAGTGAGTTTGTATAAAAAAATTTGTAAAAGTAGTATTATTCATATAAAAAAATTAATGTCATAAAAGTTGATGAGTTATCGTTTATTTAATGCCACATCAATTTTATATACTAATTTTATGTATAAACTTTATACATATAGTATGCTCATAATTAATAAACAAGAGAGCCACTATAGAGGAGGTAATTTTTTTTTTAACTTACATGAGCATTTTCAGAAGTTTGAATGATTAATTAAAATTGATTATTTGCCATTAAATTTTGAAATATTATAAGTATTTTTGATGCTATGAAAAAAATTCTTACAAGGAAAAATTAATAAAGCCAATTATAAAGTAATCTGTTTTAGAGATATTTCAAACCAGGTCGAGGTAGAGATGAAATTTCAATCCCACTCTTCAATCATGAATAAGGATGTGATAAGAGATATATAACCTACCCTATCAGCCTATTGTTGTCATCCGTAATTGGAGAATTAAACTTCATTAACTCTCTCGAACTTGTCCGAACCCCTTAGAATGCTCCTCTCTTAATCACAATACTATGCATACATACTTTTATATGCAAATTAAAATAATATCATTTTTTTAAGGAAAAGATAGAAAACATCTAAATTAAATTGAAGGAAATACTTGTAGTTATTTTTTATTAGCAATTAAGTATAAAATATATCGAGTTATCGAATTGATTTGTTCACTCAATTGAATAGTTTAACATCTTATTACACACTAGTTTAAATATTTAACAAATTATCAAATTATCAAACGATGGTAGATCCTTGCTTGAATATAATATTGGATTGGAAAATCATATTTATGCAATTAAGACATTGAACTCATAACGCTCTCACAGTTTATATATATATTTTTTCTATTTTCTTTTAATTTTCATGTAAACGAATTGACAAGCAAACTTACTTGTTCTTCTTATACTTGTAGTCAGGAGTCAGGCCGTCACCCTTCCCAATTGTTAGAGGTGTGGGTGTGGTGGTCGTGTGGGTAACCGATTTTGACAATTAATTAATAGTTTTAATTAATCCCACCAACCCCCAATCCACTCATTCCTCACCAACTCTCCAAACTCTTGCAAATCTCCCTTTCTTCCGTTAACTGTAACGCCGTCAGCTTACCCACTCTCCATCTCCACACATGACCACACGCCCCACCTAACGCCTTCCCTTCAAACCTCACCTAACGCCGTCACCTTACGCTCCCCTTCGCTTATAAATTTTGAACCAAAAACCAACCCACACCAAACCAAACAAAACCAAACTCACTCTCCTCTTTCTGCTTCTCATTAATACTCCGCCATGGATCTCCTTCTCCTCGAGAAGGCTCTCCTAGCTCTCTTTGTTGCTGTTGTCCTTGCCATCACTGTCTCCAAGCTTCGTGGCAAGCGCTTCAAGCTCCCACCTGGACCAATCCCTGTCCCAGTTTTCGGCAACTGGCTGCAGGTTGGCGATGACTTGAACCACCGCAACTTGACGGATTTAGCTAAGAAGTTCGGGGACATCCTCCTTCTCCGGATGGGGCAGCGCAACCTGGTTGTTGTGTCCTCCCCTGACCTTGCGAAGGAGGTTTTGCATACTCAGGGAGTGGAGTTCGGATCAAGAACGAGGAACGTTGTGTTTGATATATTCACCGGGAAGGGTCAGGACATGGTGTTTACGGTTTACGGGGAGCATTGGAGGAAGATGAGGAGGATCATGACGGTACCCTTTTTCACGAACAAGGTGGTGCAGCAGTACAGACATGGGTGGGAGGCGGAAGCGGCAAGTGTTGTGGAGGATGTGAAGAAGAATCCTGAGGCTGCGAGGAGTGGGATTGTGCTGAGGAGAAGATTGCAGCTGATGATGTACAACAACATGTACAGGATCATGTTTGATAGGAGATTTGAGAGTGAGGATGATCCTTTGTTCAACAAGCTGAAGGCTTTGAATGGTGAGAGGAGTAGGTTGGCTCAGAGCTTTGACTACAATTACGGTGACTTCATTCCCATTTTGAGGCCATTCCTTAGAGGGTATTTGAAGATTTGCAAGGAAGTCAAAGAGAGGAGATTGCAACTCTTCAAGGACTACTTTGTTGAGGAGAGAAAGTAAGTTAGACAAAATTAATTAATTACTCTAAATTTAACATTATATTATATCAAAATCATTTCGGATCAGATTTGTCATGGATATATGTTACGCGTGTCGTACATATAAAATAGAAACTAATTAGTATAATGATGTGTAAACAGGAAGCTTTCAAGCACAAAGACCATGAGCAACGGGGAATTGAAATGTGCAATTGATCACATCTTGGACGCTCAGCAGAAGGGAGAGATTAACGAGGATAACGTTCTTTACATTGTTGAGAACATCAACGTTGCTGGTTAGTTCTTAATTTAATTTAGTTACATTTTCATTTCTTTACGTCATTGATCATAATGCTTTTAGTTATTATTTGGCAAACGTAAGAGTTTTTTTGTCTTTTGATGCACTTAAAGAAACTGTTTCTTAGCTGTCCTAATCATGGATATATTAACTTCATAATACCCTTAACCCATTAAATTAAATAGACAAATAAAAAAATTTATAATATTTTTTCTCTTTTCTCGACTATATTTATTTTCAATACTTATTATTATTTTTTTCAAACAACCTTTTAGGTCAGTACTAAACTTTTAAGTGGGATAAAAGTGCTTTTTCCAGCCTTCTCTTAATTATTGAAAATGAGCCCACATCAATAGAGTAGGCTGTTTATATCGTATATTTGTTTATTACTGTACACTAGTTAATACTTTGAAAGGGTCGGCTACACCAAAAACATTAAATATATGTGTGTGTGTGTGTGTATTTGAAAACAAAAATTCTATTTTCTTAAAACTTTGAACATATTTAAGAATTCTGTTGGTCCAAAGGGCTCAATATTACAATTTTTGGATATTAAAGAGTCCATACCATTCATTTATTCCGTGGATGGCCATAATTATAATAACGTGCATACGCTATCCTACAAGTTCATAGTTAGATTGGTTTAGATGAGGTCGGTCAATTTGGATGGATTGATTTTGATTTTGAGTACATCTGTATAAGCTAAGCTAATAATAATATATTCTTGGACGTTCAGTCCTTTGCATAAATAAATATATAATTATCAGGAATGGTAAGAATAGTTGAATTAGGTTTAGGTGTGACTTTGATGGTTGACACATGTCAAACCACCAGCCATGGTGGTTGCACACCCACAGCCTCAACCCCACCGGTCACCTAATTTACATCTACGATCGATTAGATAAGGAAAGTAGGTTAACTCCTTCAAGTAGTTTGATTGTCTTTGTCATCATTTATTTTGTGCGTAGTTTTCGTTTTTAGTATGATTTTTTATTGAGCCGACTGATTTGTTTGTTTATAATATAATTTAATTTGTGTCTTTGTCTATATTATATAATTAGTTTAATTAATTAATACATTAATGATGCAACAGCAATTGAAACAACACTTTGGTCCATCGAGTGGGGCATTGCTGAGCTTGTGAACCATCCTGAAATCCAGAGGAAGCTGAGAGAGGAGATCGACACTGTCCTTGGCCCTGGAGTGCAAATCACAGAGCCTGACACCCACAAGCTGCCCTACCTTCAGGCTGTGATCAAGGAGACCCTCAGGCTGAGAATGGCAATTCCACTGCTTGTGCCACACATGAACCTTCACGATGCCAAGCTTGGAGGGTATGACATCCCTGCTGAGAGCAAGATCCTGGTGAATGCATGGTGGCTTGCCAACAATCCTGCACACTGGAAGAATCCTGAAGAGTTCAGGCCCGAGAGGTTCCTGGAAGAGGAGTCCAAGGTCGAGGCCAATGGCAATGACTTCAGGTACCTTCCATTTGGCGTTGGTAGGAGGAGTTGCCCTGGAATCATCCTTGCATTGCCAATTCTTGGCATTACAATTGGGCGTTTGGTACAGAATTTCGAGCTCTTGCCACCACCAGGACAATCAAAGCTTGACACCACGGAGAAGGGTGGGCAGTTCAGTTTGCACATTTTGAAGCATTCCACTATTGTGGCCAAGCCAAGATCGTTTTAGTTATTTCGTTTCACACAACCAATCAAACTCTTTTTTCGCGTAAGATTGCTACTTAATGATTTTCAGATGTGTGATTGAGGTGGAATTGACTCGATCATTATATGTTATAACTGGGATGTCACGGTGTAAATCTATGAACTCTAAATGTTGATTGGAAGATTTGCAATAAGTTTAATTATGCCCATCTCTTTAATTTTCTAGTGATGATCAAGTTGTTCATTAATTACGTAATTTGCTTAATCTAGCAGCTACTCTTGGGGCAACACGGTTATACTATATTATATAAAAAGATTAATTTTATTAGTGGACCATTTCTTCAAGTGACTGACATTGACAACTTGCCTTATCCGTCTATTACATGTATATGCCTTACATTACGTGTAATTAACTAATCCTATCACTTCAGTCCTAATAGAATTTAGAATTATCTTAACTCTTAAATCTACCAAACTTTTGAAAAGATAGTGTGGCATGTGGTCTTTGTCATAATGTAACATTAAGAGTATTTAACTTAATTTTCAATTTCTTTGTATATATTAGTACGCAAAACTCATTTGACCTCCAAATTCGGTGACCGAAAAGGCTTCATTGACGAGGTCTAGGGCTTCTTCCCGTTAAAGAGAGCATTTGGTTTCTTTTATATGGATATATTTCCCTGACTTTGAGGTTTGGCACATATAATAATTGAAGGATTTGAATCCTGTCCTTAAATTTATCTTTATTTAAGGAATTATTTTGTGGTTGAAGAAAATGTACTAATAAGGATAGAAAAATAATAAATTTTAACTATACAAAAATATTAAAATTTATACAATCTTTCGAAGCTTAGGAGGAAGCTCATAAGAGGAGAGGAGGATCTTGATTGATAATTAAAAAATTAATGATAGCAATAAAAGTAAAACTAAAAATTGGGACACATGAGAACCTTGAATTTTTGTCCACAATAGTGTTTCAACCAATTAAATAAGGTCACATCTTTTTTGCCCACTTTTGAAATCCATGGCTTTCAGCCTCCAAATTAGTTAAGGGCCATCTTGTGGCCTAATTCTAACCAGCATAAGGTTGCATTTATGCTTTTGTTGGCAAACTATTAATGGTATCACACATTTCAAATCTAAATTCTTCACATAAGAGTACGTAAAAGTTAGGGTCAAGTCAGGATTGTGACTTTTAGAGGTGGCGAGAAATAGATTTAAATTTATTGCAATATAGTACTATATAACTTTATAAACTAACACAAAATTTATTAAAATTAAAACGTTTAAACTAAAAGAACAGTACAAATAAAATAGTTTAAAAGATCAGTCAAAGAACACTCACAGTGTATGCAGGTAGTTCTATAACAACGATAATAATGGTACAAAAGTCTTTATTATTTAGATATAACAGAGAGAGTGATAAATTTTCTGTATATAGTAGTCTCGTTACTTGGTAGATACCAAAACTCTATAGAATAAAATAGGTTTAGCTTCATTAGATATAACAGGTTTTCCCAAACCTAATATAATTAAGACTTGTACCACATTATGGACATCTCAATTGGGCATAAAGCCTACCCAGGATAGAGAATGAAACAAATCAACAAGCTCTACAAATTCTACAAACAATCAATTTTTTTTTTTTAATTCATACAAACACCTGCAATCTTGATCGATTTTAGTTCTGATAGTTTTCTTCCACAATAATTCTTCTTCCTAAAAATAAAAAAAAGGCGGGAAAATAAGAAAACCTAGTAAAAAGGATTCTTATCAGTTCCTCAAATTTCATGTACTTTTTTATTTGCTTTATTTCTTTTCTTTATATTTCACACAATATTTTTTGTTTTAAATCATTTGAATTTGATGTTAAACTTATGTATATTAATATTGAGCAGAGATTCAAAACTTGACAACTATAATGGCTGTTAATTTCCTGACAAACATTATGAGTAATCCTGATTATAATTTTATTTATACAGAATCTTTAAATTGCATTTATCTAGGGCGTTTGACTTAGAAATTAAATATTATGTAAGTGGGGTTCAAAATTAGCTTAAAAGGGTGATAAAATTAACGTATTGTTTTTGTAGATAAATATAAAATAACTATATAGGGATAAATTTACTATAATTTTTCTTTTATTAAATAACGACTATTTATCTTGAAAATAGGGGCAGATAGAAACTACTTTATGAACAAAACATAAGCTGCCCAATATGGATCCGAGGAGAAATGCGAAGCAACAATTGGGCCTCCCAACAAAAGTGGGCTTAATTGAATCTTTGTAATTTTAATATAAATAATTGTATATTTTTTTATTACCAATAATATTACAAATACAATATGACGGAATCGATGGAAGTTAATAATAAACAATTATCACATAATGTAAAAAATACCCATCCAACTAAATGGGAATGTCATGGGCTATCTTTTGGGATAGTTAATATTATTTTATACGACAAAAACAATTGAGAAAATTTAAACAATATCCAAATTTTAAGTGTGCGTACAAAAATAACTTTGTTTTCTAAAATTTACGTGTTATGACCCTTTATTGAGACACATAGATTCATAACTAGGGATGTACATGGTATTTGCCCACCCGTTCGAACCTGACATACCTACTATGGTATGGTGGAGGTAGGGTATAAAAAAAATATAAGGTGTGATATGATAAATATTTTGAAAACCGCCTATGATATGGTATGGTGGCGGATATTTTTGTAAAAACCCAAAAATACCATGCCATACCTACTTTTTTAAAAAAAAATAAAAATTATACCACGTGTCAATTTATAATTGGTTATATATAATTTGTATGTGTAAGTGTTATATACACTAATAGAGTATATAATGAAAGGAGTAACCCTAATCCCTAACCCTCTATCATTTTGCTTGAATTTTGAAGTAATAAATAATGTAATTGCTTGAGTATTCGTGTTGTTATAGAATATTTAGTTACATGATATTTTTGTATTGTTATAGATATAATGTTACTTGATTATTTGTATTGTTAAGGATATGTAATTGCTTATTTTTTTTTTTTATTTAGTACGAACTTTATGAATCATAATATTAAACAACGTCAAAATAAGAACTCAAGTGTCCAAATCTTGAAAAAAAAAACTTTAAATAAACTTTAAAATAATTAAAAATACATGATAAAATATTATCCAAATTTTAATCAATTTGATCAACTACCCAAAAATACCACATCATACCTATCTTTACACTACCATGGGAGATGTGGTACCATGAATGGTATGATATAAAAATCTAAAATCCAACCTATGTATAGTATGAGAATGGTATAACGACATCATACCACACTATATGCACACCCCTATTCATAACATACAAATAGCATATAAATTTTCATAGGCATTTTCATTTATCAAAGAATCCTCCTAGTTTGAGGTATTTTTAATTTTCCCAAATAACTTGGATTATGAAACTTACCAAGGAATTGGGGTCTGAGTATGACTTTGACTATATGGTGCGTGCAAGCTCACAACCTTTCGGGATTCAGTAAAAGTGTTAACTCAATTTGCCCATTTAACTAAAGATGGTGATAAAACATTCTCCTACGCATCCCAGAATCGTACTAAACCTTTCACAACTCTAATAATGTATCCTTAATTTTGGTCTTAATAATGTATTACCATTGAAAACAATAGTACAAATGCGAGCCAATGAGAAGCTTCAAAACCCAAGCAAAATCCTCCAATGTATTTAACATTTTACGACGCTTCAAATCACCAATCCTCTCCACTTGGTAGTTCTCAATTCCAAGTTTCAAACTCCAATTCTTAATTGCTCTTCCCATTACAAACGCAGTCATCAGATTGTTTAATACAACTATTAAACATGATTATTTTGGTTAACCGGCTGCTAAATCGAATATGCAGACACCAAAATTTCACCACATCGTCTCACATCATTTCCAATTGACCAGATTAGCTAACACCAATATTTCCCACATCTTCTCACATCAACTCCAATCAAGCAAATAAGCAAACAATTAATCTAACAAGATATTCGTTCATATTCAGGCCGTATCATGTATATGTAGGTCGTAACCAGGCCCCCAAATCAGAAATCATCAAGGGCAGACATGTAGACCCAATGGAGACTCAATTTCTGTGCACATTACCATGCTACCTTCATCTCTTTATTAATTCCAGAGCATCGGCTTATTGTACACAATAAATCATATCACAACAATAACAACAAAAAACAAAGTGAAAAACACTGGCGAAAACTTTCCCAAATTACAACTTTTGAGAGTGTAAGTGTACATATTGTAGGTCATATCCAGGCCCCCAAATCAAAGCCCTAAACTGAAAGCCAGGCATCATCAGGGGCAGACATGCAGACCCAATTTCCTTTCTGTGCACACTACCATGCCACCTTCATTATGTAAAATCCAGAGCATCGGCTTATTGTACACAGATTGCTGTCAAATCTACACAAACAAAACTTAAACAAACAACCAAATCAGATGGGAAATAAATCTTGGATGTGTATGCAGGAAACGTGAGGCACCTGAACCATCGTTACGATCTTTCCATTGTATCTCTATATATACAGAGAAAAGAACCATTCTAGGGTTCCGCTTTGAAGGTGAAAAGACTAGAAAGTCCAAGCATATTTCTTTCCAAACCAAAATCAACCTAAGATTAGTGTTGGTTTCATATTTAGGCCCAATCAACAAGGACCAATCACAACCATTGACTACAAAACAACAAATTCTCGGTGTGCCAGTGCTCAAAAACCAACCAATTTGAGCAACAAATATTTGTTAGTTTATAATTCATTCTAATAAATTCCAATTTTCTTAAGCATCATGGCGTGGTCATTAAGCAAATTAATGATAATTCAACTAAAAATAGAACAAAAAATCTTTATCTAAAGTTGACAAGATAATTTTATTTTATAAGGAATGATTAAATTAAGGATTCAGACTATTGTAACTTAATTTTACTTTTTTATTTAAATTCTGACACTCTTTCGTAATCATTAATGTTGATCTACTAATATCCAACAGTTAAAAGGTTGCTGAAGATAACTAATTTTTAACTTTTCTTTTCCAATAATGTTTTGTAGTAGATCAGGGGTTCGGAGGGGATCCGTCTTGTCTTCAGTACATCCGATGTACCGATATATCATTTGTCAATTTTTTGTAAATTCAGTGTAAGAGTTGTAAATCTTTATATAAAAATCGTAAATGTGAAAAAAAAAGTTGTAAATTCACATTTACGACTTTTATACAATGATTTACAATTTTTACACTAGTTTACAAAAAATCGAAAATAGTTTCATTTACAACTTTTACACTCCATATTTACGATTTTTATACAAGAATTTACAACTTTTATACTAAAAATTACAAAAATTTGAAAAAGTGATGCACTGGTACAACCGATGTACCGTAGCTAAAGCCAGAGGTTCAGGGTTTGAATTTAAGTTAAAAAAAAAAATTTGAGTTACAGTAGCCTGACCCATTAAATTAATGTCTCCCAAATATTGTAAAAAGAATTTTCTCTTAAAAAATTTTCAATTTTTTCTTTCAATTAAGTATTAATTTATCAAATTTATGTTTAATAACCTGTAAAATTATGAAGTAAAATGAATACAATCTGAGTTTTAAAATTTAAATAATGAGATATATGTACTTCGAAAGAGGGTGTCGAGGGTATTACTTGAGTGCACATGACCCGCCTTCTATCAAAATACTACATGTAATCAGAACTATTTAAAGTGCTATGATCGCGACCCAGAAATTATACATGTAAACGGTTAGCTTAACAAACAATTCATTATAACCTTGTTGAATCCTAGTTGTAATATTTGTCAATTGCCCAATATTGTTAAAAGCATAACTTGTCTCCAAGTCAGGTTTATAAGACTAGATTTGTGAGGTAAGACTTAGAGAGTTTTGTCAAAAGAGGAATCAGCTTAAACAAATTAAGTCGAGTCCGATGGAGTTGTAAAACCTGCAAAGTCGGACCATGTTGTCTTGTGGTTAAAAATGGGCTGGGCCGTTTCTTGCCGTACCAACAATATTTTGGAGGCCTAAATTGGTTACTATGTTGGTTTTTTGGGCCAATCTAACTGGCCTGAGGGGCATTTTTTTTCTTTTGCAAAATTTTAAACTTTATGTAAATAAATAATTATTAAATACTAAGAAAATTACCTTATAAAAAGAAAGTACTTATTAAAGTAAAAACTGATTGAAATATTTATAGTTTTAATTATTCATTTTACTTGAAATAAAAATAATGTTATTTACAAAACTAAAAGTAAAAAAAAATAAAATATACAATTATAGATAACAAAATTTTCAAAGTAAATAACATACCCACCAAAGTCAAGATTCTGATTTTGTCAGCCATCTTCATTTAAGAAAAAAAAATATTGTCAACAAATTTTGAATAGAAAGGGCATAGCACTTAAGAAATACAGAGTGCATAAGGTACAGACAATATGATAATATCAATAAATATTAAAGTTTTATATGTATTTTTACGTTTAATAACTTTACCTTCGTCAATCAACTATTCCTCTCTCCCCTGTCTGTCTCTGATCAAATGAATCATTATTATATTAAATACCACAACTGTATAAAACTTTGCAGCTAGCAATTGATGTTAACATAAATCAATCAATAATTTCATTGCTTGCCTGCCCACGTTTAATTTTCTTCCCTGTAGAAGGAGACTTGACCGAGTTTTAGTCTTCGCAAAGGCAAAATGATGTCCCCTTTTATTTATTTTAAAAGAGGATAGCATACTTGACAAATCATGAGAACGATTGACCAATGAAATTTGGCCACCTAGCATCGTATATATCGTTCAAGAAATTATAATATTTTGTGAAGGACCTGACTTGACAGTGTTTATAAAATGATAAATCCAGGCTCTATCTATATATGTACACGGCATCTTATTTGGAAATCAATCTTAATCTCTCTTTGCTTCGGTGTTAATAAATTATATTTTTTTAAATAATAGTATTATATCTATAATTTATTTATAATCAATAGTTTTTATAATTTAAATTAATAAAATATCATTCGATCAAAAAATTATAAAAATAAATAAAAAAATTAAATTATGTGATATAAAAATTATCTATCTATTAATATTTTGTTAACTCATATTATAAAATAAATTATAAATATAATATTACTTTTTTTAAGTGAAAGTGAATATTCATAGGATAATTAAAAAATTTTATGTACGGTTGTATTTGAATCCTTACATCCATTATTAGGAAGAACTCATATTTATGATCTGGTATCTTAATAATTATAATATCAGAAAAAACTGCCATGATCACAATTCATGACAAAATTGAAGGTGGAAGATTGGCCTTCACAGCTAATGCCCTCTTGACCAAACAATGTCCTCTTCGTTAGAATTCCTTACTAATCCCAAACTGGAGTGGGATTTAACCAAGAGATTGTAAAATAGGAACGAGATACTATATTTGGAGTATTTTTATGAATTTTTTTATTTTCATTAAAACAAAATAATTAAGAAAATTAATGTATAGCTCTTGGATAGTCCTTACTATAATTTTGTGTGGATGAATTAAGATTAACATATACACGCATTTTTCTTTTTTTTGAGTTTTGACAATAAAATTTGGAATACCTTCTGAAATTCTCGTTGTACCACCGGCAAGCACTCACTCAAAAGATATATATAAAGCCACCACAAAATGCACTAAGCACTTTTAATGATAAAAAATTGGTGCACTCACCAATTAGAATAATGCACCATAATAATCATTTGCCAATATCATAATGCACCGCCACAAGCACTAGCAATATGAAATCGCACCGCGAAATCCACTTTCATTAAAGTGACTCTGTTCGTCAGCAGCCTCAGAGATTGGCTTCAATGGATGGTGACTCGTATTTGTCGTACCCGAACCTGTTTACGTAACAGAATTCAAATCTTGTATCTGGCACTCATTCTGCTACAGATCACTCCGGATCCAACCGTGAGCTTTAAGTCAACTAGGTCTTTGTATGTGCTTCTTGTTTTAAGGTCCCGCTGGCTAGTGGATTTGATGTTGTAGCAGATATAAGAAGTGATGTTCATCTTTATTGATTTGTAAAGCGTTTGAAATCAAATTAATTTATGATGTCATATGACAATAATTTACATGCCATGGCTGCTTGCCTTCGAGAAATATAGCATACAATAGCAAGTGCTTCTGTGTTTGAAAAGCCAATCTTGATGGATTTACAAAAACAGGTTTGTGTAGCTGGAAATAGAGGTCTCATCGTAAAGGTTCATATCGTGTTTCTTTTCTTTTAAGCAGCACGCGTGCGCTTTATATTTATCAAGTCCTGAAGCCAACAGATTGAAGGCATATGGTAGATACAATGTCATTGACATTGAGGTGTGATTCGAAATCTCAGTTCATATATATTTTGTTTTTGATGATATATTTCACGATCATTCAATATGTATTTGGTTAATAAAGTTTCTCTTTTCTCCAAATTTCTCGTATCGTCCCTCTGCGCCTTTGTGACATTTTCATATTCCACGAGGACATTATATTTTTATGCTTATTATTCTTTCACCCAGTAATATCTTCTAGGGATGACAATTTGCCCCGTCAGGTCCGGGACCCCGGTTTGCCTCGGATAAATGGGGCGGGGCAAGACCGACAGCCCCAAAACTGTTTTGGAGCTGGTCTGGGGCAAAATAAATCTGCCCTGGTTCGGGCGGGTCAGGGTCCGGTCTAGCACGACCGATAGCCCCAAAACTGTTTTGGAGCTGGTCTGGGGCAAAATAAATCTGCCCTGGTTCGGGCGAGTCAGGGTCCGGTCTAGCACTTAGCCCCGTTCGACTCACCCCGCCCCGCACAATATAAGAGTATATATGATAAAAAATAAAATATTAGGACTTAAATGATATTATTAGGGGTGATTGTGACACGTTTGGATATATTAGGATATCAAAAAAATTTTGCTAACCTATATAAAGAAAAAAAAATTTTCCTTAACCTTAACTCACCCAAACGCCTCCTCTCCTCTATCCTCTCTGTCTCTCGTTGGCGGTCTCGACCGATCGGCCCTCCTCCGTAGCAGCTCTGCTCTCGAACAGTTAGATCGACTCCACTAACGGTCTCGGCCCTCCTCCGCAGCTCTGCTCTCGCACAACGAGATCGACTCCATTCGCGTTCTCGGCCCTTCTCCGCAGATCGGCTCTCGCACAGCCAGTCCGTCGCAGCTCCGCTCTCGCACAGCCACTCCGTCGCAGCTTCGCTCTCGCACAACCACTCTGTCGCAGCTCCGCTCTCGCACAGCCATATCGACCCCACTGGCGGTCTCGGCCCTCCTTCGCAGCTCCGCTCTCGCATAGCCACTCCACTCTCGCACAACCACTTCACTGCACAGCCAAATAGTCTCCGCTCCGTCGCGGCTCTAGCAGTTCCAGCCTCCTCTCTTTCGGCCAGCTCCCTTACACGGCTCCAGCAGTTCCAGCCTCGGTAATAGAAATTTATTATTTACAGTCACCAAATTTAGTAATTAAAAGTATATTCTCTTGTCTATATAATGCTTAAACACTTTAAACAATTTGTCAAGTCTTCAAGAATAACATTAAATTGATCATAATTGTCAAGTTACGGATCATGAGTACTCTAGAATTTTGTAGTACATACATATTTGTATACAATTTTGTAAGATTATTGGTGAATTAGAAAACATGTACTATCTAGTTATTTCTTTAATTAGAATGCATATATGAATGACTGAAACCTGATGATCATTTTCTTCCAAAGTGTTAGGAGGATCAATAACAAAATGCCTTGAGCAACTCTGTTTTGGAGGTGCACTAAATTAATTTCGGTGAGTTATGACTATCAATGCAGATATAGAGGTGCACTAAATTAATTTCGGTGAGCTGTGACTATAAATGCAGATATGGTCAACCGAGCTTAAAATGTAAGCTAGGTTTATAAAGTTGAATTTTATATAAATTAAGAAGATGAATAAGGACAATAAAATGGTTGGTTGGTTGGATTAGATTTTGGCAAGAGTGCATACTTTAAAGGAGGCAGGTGCAAGCTTTAGATCTATGTATTTATCTTCAGAGAAAAATTCTTCTCTTGAAATGTCCCATATGCAAGGTGGGATGAACTAGAATGTTATGATATCTCCAAGAAAAAGTTTATCTTCAATTTTATTGTATGGATTCTTAACAAGAGGCTTAATGCCAAACTGATCATGGTATTTAATATTTTCTTTCTTCTCTCTTAAACTAGTTCTTTACATTGTCTTCGTTTAATTATTCTATAATTGCCATTTTTACGTTTTGGGCTGCAGAGCTTCACATTCAACCGTTAAATGGATCACCAAGATTAAAGAATAAACTAACATCAATAAGAAATTAAGTTAGATTCAGAATATAGAATTATTATTATTATTATTTCATCTAATATATCTTTGAACATCAAATACGGCATATATGACAAAATAATGGAATGTACAATGAAAAGGGTAATTTAGAAATTATATAAGATTAATTGAGAAGATAATCAATTTAAAAATTTTAATAGGATAAAATTGAAAATAGAAATCACAAATTAAAAATAAAAAAAATGAGATAAGGTCTCGCCAATTGCCATTCGCGTTTTTTTTAGCTTAAATCACAGAACAAAGAACCACCTTTTATGACAACTAGCAGATAGCCAAGCTAAACTAAGTGCATGAAGTTTCTGTAATATTTTCCAATGCATGCTTCACTTTCTTAATAATATTTTCAGAATTTTGATCAAAGCTAAGTGCATGAAGTTTCTGTCAAAACTGAGAGTAACCAATGATAACACAGCAAAATGAAGACACTATTTTCAATGCTTTCTGTCATTAATAATATTTTTAGAATCTTGATCAAAGAAAATATGAATTCTTGTTGTAATCTTTTATTCAAATTCGTGCCTAAATTATATATTTTTCGTACTTAATTTTATCTTAAATTTGCATATTTTTGTGATTGTTTTAGGTAAACAATGTCTGCACAATCACAAGAAGTGGGAATGTCAAATACCGAAAACTTCAGTGGTGATTTAAACATTGATAAAGACTTTAAAATTGTTATATCTACTAGTAAGAGAGGATTAGAACAAGATGATGATGATTTGTCTCAATATAGCAAAAGGTCTAGGACCACATCACAAGTTTGGCAACATTTTACAAAGCTAGTTATTGATGGAGTACCAAAAGCACGTTGTAACCATTGTGCGACAAAATTAGTTGCTAGGGCTTCGGACGGCACCTCTCATTTAAGTAAGCATTTGAAGAGATGTCATCGAGCTAATCAACAAACCATGGAGCAAAGCATTTTGAAATTTCAACAACAAAGTGATGGAACTCTCACAAACTTGGTGTGCCATGATAAAGATGCTTTTGAGAAAGATGTTTGTAGGGCTCTAGTTGCAAAAATGATTGTTTTGCATGAGCTTCCATTGCAGTTTGTTGAGTTTGAGGGCTTTAGGGAAATGATGAATTATGCTCAACCTTTGTTTGGTACCACGAGTAGAAACACTTTGAAGAATGAAATATTCAAGTTGTTTGAAAGTGAGAAAAAGAAGATAATGGAATTATTGGAGAACTTACAAGGGCGGATAGCTATAACAACTGACATGTGGACTTCTAGCAACCAAAAGAAAGGATACATGGTTATAACAGCCCATTTCATTGACAATTCATGGAAACTCCGTAATCGAATTTTGAGGTATATTCAAGCTTGCACTTTTATCTTATTTTATTGATTTAATTATATTAATTATAGTTTCTCACAATTTTATGTTTATAATTGTTAGGTTCATATATGTGCCAGCACCACATACGGCAGAATGTCTTAGACAAGTGTTGATTGATTGCTTATATGATTGGAATTTGGAAAGGAAATTATCTACTTTAACTGTAGATAATTGTTCTACCAATGATGCTATGATAAAACAAGTACTTGATAAATTAGGTGATAGGCATTTGATGTTGGGTGGGAAACTTTTTCGCATGCGGTGTTGTGTGTTGACCTAGGTATGGCAACCCAAGAGGGGGGGTGAATTGGGTTTTTATTTATCAAAACGGATTTGTAAAACTTTTCTTGAAAGATCAAAATTAGTTTACTCTTTCTTTGAGAATGAAGGTAAAGAAGATGAAATTAGAAGTTATCAAATATGTAATCAAGAGAAAAATAATAATGAACAATCACAAGTGCAAGTAAATGTAAAGAGTATAGGGATAGAGAGAGTGCAAATTCAATTTACATGGTTCGGCAAATCTTGCCTACGTCCACGGGCTCCTAGCTCCATAAGCTAGGCTTTCCACTAAGTTATAGAAATCTTTACAACTTGCTTGATGAACAACCTAACCAAGACTTTTTCTTCAACTCTTGATAACACCACACCAAGAGTTCTTCTTGATGAACAACCTCACCAAGGCAACTTCCTTCAACTCTTGATAACACCACACCAAGAGTTCTTCTTGATGAACAACCTCACCAAGGCAACTTCCTTCAACTCTTGATAACACCACACCAAGAGTTCTTCTTGATGAACAACCTCACCAAGGCAAGAGTTCTCTCAAGGATAATTTTTATCCTTTACAAGTAGATCTGTCTCTCACCATAATACAAGAGCAAAGAAAATTTTTACAATAAAAGTATAACTCTCTTCAAAGAGTAGATAAAGAATATAAAAGCTCTCTAGACTTGATATTTCTCTTGTTTTTTGCTTGACAGATGCTTATTAAATGCATGGGAGAAGGTTTCCTTTTATAGGCAAATGGGATGAACTTAATCAAGTGAAGACACCAACTCCAAATTTTCTGCCCACCATAAAAACTATAATTTTGTCTGCCATTTTTGTCAATGTTCCGTTTAAAATTTGAAAATCTGCAAAACATAAAAGATCTGAACAATTGAATAAGCTTTCCAACGCATCAAGAATCAAGTCATTTGGATATTTGTAGCTCAAGATATGGCCAAAACACCATTCGGTGCTCATGTGACTTGATTTTTCTTCCTTGTGTCAATCCACCGACTTGCATGTATATTATGTTGGCCTTCCATTTAAAATTTGAATTTATTCAAAGAACATGAAATTTTCTGCATTGAATTATATTTCCAATGCCATAAGAATCAAGTCATTTGGATATCTCTAACTCAAGATATGGACAAAACATCATTCGGTGCTCATATGAGTTGATTTTTCTTCTCTGTGTCAGTCCACCGAATTGCATGTCAATTATGTCGGCCTTCCATTTAAAATTTGAATTTCTTCAAAACATATGAAATGTGCCTCATTAAGTTCTCTTTCTAATTCCATAAGAATCAAGTCATTTTGATATTTTGATCTCAAGATATGTCCAAAAGAGTATTCGGTGCTCATGTCAGATGCTTTCATTTGTCTTTCAATTTATATGATGATTTGGACAACCTTGCACTTGAAATTTGAATTTCTTTAAAACATATGAAATGTTATAAATTGAGTAAGCTTTCCAAATGCTCAAGGATCACATCATTTGGACATTTATAGAGATATATATGACAAATTGATTGAACATTACTCATATGTCATATTCCTTGAGTCAATCATTGTTCTTAAATTTTGGTGCCTTTATCATGTAGTCTTCTCCTTAGCTTCAATACTTCATTTTAATAAGTCTCTTCTTGATTTTACAATTATTTCAATGATCTTACTCTTGCACATAAATAAACATGTTAGTAAATCTCAATTAATCAATATGTATTGTTATCATCAAAATTATCATGTAGCCTAAGGGCTAACATTGTGCTCATATATTGAACCTAATAGTTAAAGATGGATTAGAAGTCATTGGAAATGGCATTGAAAAGGTTAGGGATAGTATTGCTTTTTGGACATCTACACCTAAGAGAATTGAAAAGTTTGAGGAGACGACACGTTACTTGAAAGTGACATTTAGTAAAACATTATCTCTTGATTGTAAAATTAGGTGGAACTCTACTTATAAGATGTTGAGTACAGCTTTGGCCTATAAAGATGTGTTTGTTTGCTTAAAGGAACGTGATAGTCAATATATAAATTTGCCTAAGGAGGAGGAGTGGTTAACAGCAAAACTTGTGTATGATCATTTGGAAAAGTTCTATAAGTTGACTGAAATTTTTTCTGGAACAAATTATCCAACAGCAAACAAGTTTTTTCTAAAAATTGGTGAATTAAGATTATCTTTGACATCTTGGCTTACGTCTCCTTCTGAAAAGATTCACAAAATGGCTAATGCAATGATAGAAAAATTTGAAAAATATTGGAATGTTATCCATGGAGTGTTAGCTGTGGCTATTGTTTTGGATCCTAGGTGTAAAATGGTAATGGTAGAGTTTGTATATAAGAAGATTTATGGAGATGATGCTTTTGAGTATATTGAGAGAGTACGGCTTCTTTGTGAAGACTTGGTGATAGATTATCAATGTGCTTTAGGATTGGGTAATGAGCAAAGGGAATTTGTTGTAAATTTACCACATACAGGGGATGTTATAGGAAATGATGCATCAAGTGAGTTTGATATTGAATATGAAAAATTTAAAGAGAGCACTAATATGGGATTGCAAAAAAAGTCTGAACTAGATATTTATTTGGAGGATCATGTAGTTAGTGGTCCTGATTTTGATGTTTTACTTTGGTGGAAAATGAATAAAAGTAAGTTTCCTGTATTGTCCACTATTGCTAGGGATGTATTGGCCATCCCAGTATCCACAATTCCATATGAGTCCACCTTTAGCACAAGTGGTAGAATTTTGAGTCCACATCGTAGTAGACTTCTTCCTAAAACATTGGAGGCATTAATGTGTACTCAAAATTGGTTATAGCTAAAAACGCGAGGTATACTTTGTATTATATTAAGTTTATCTTATTGACTATTATTATTATTTATTTATTTTTCTTATTTAATTATTAATTTATTTATTATGTTTTTAGGTATAATTCCTCAAGAAGAGATGATTGAAGGGGAAACAGTGGATGATGAATGAGGAAGTTCAATGACATCTTTGTGATTGTGAGAATGTTTCATTGGAGTGTTAGATATAGAAAGTTAATGTGTGCATCAACTTGTTGGTTTACTTTCATTGAAGTGTTGACAGTATTCATTATTTACTTGTTTCTATGTTTGTGTTGATATGCTTTTATTTTTATGAGTATGTTTACTTATAGTATTTATTATTGTTGTAGTCATGTACTTGTTGGTAACTTATAATTGTTGTTTATTATTGTTGTAGTCATGTACTTGTTGGTAACTTATAATTGTTTTGTTTGTTGAATTGTTGTTCACTTGATAATCTTGGATTTGTAATGGAATGATGTTTTTTAGTTGTTAATTTCGTTGTTGTGTATATCATGTTTGATTTTAATTTAAAGATATATTGTTTTTATGATTGTTAAAAAATGATCATAGTTGTAAATAATATGATAAAAATTTGAGGTTGTAAATGTTATAGGGGGTTGATTGCGAAAATATAAATATTATAGGGGGTTAATTGTAAAATATAAATATTTAGGGGCGGGGTGGGGCAAGGCAGGTCTCGATTTGTTCAAATTTTTTTTGCCCCGCCCCGCAACGGGGCAATGGGATGGGGCAGGGCAAAAAAAAATGAATGGGACGGGCCTGGGTACCTGCCACCCCGGACCCGCCCTGCCCCATTGCCAACCCTAACATCTTCTTCTCACACAGCCCACCACCCCTATGGTAATTGTTAATTGCAGCAGCCTACCTCTTTTAACCATGACCTAATAACCAACAACTTAAAATTATAACAGCTTTTTACAATTTTATGCAATTGTTAGTAAATTTTCTACACACGTTTGTAATGCTTATATATAAGGGTGGCAATTCGTGTTCGCGGGTCGTGTTCGTGTCGTGTCGAACTGTAACACGATAAAGATTGACCCAACACGAATACGACCCGTTTATTATTCGTGTCACTAGGACTCAACACGAATACGACACGATTATTAAACAGGTAACACGACACGACACGCTAACACGAATAATAAACGGGTCGTGTTAATGTCTAACACGAACACGACCCGTCTAACACGATTACAACATGTTTACATTATTAACACGACTCAATTGATACGATTACGACCCGTCTAACATGATTATTAAACGGGTAACACGACATGCTAACACGAATAATAAGTGGGTCGTATTCGTGTTGAGTAACACGATTAAGACACGTTTACATTATTGACATGATTATGACTCCTTAACAGATTATGACATAATTATACATTAAAACATATTTTTAAATGAAAAAAAAATATAACAGAAAATACAAAATTAAACAAGATTAAAAACCAAGAAATCATACAAACTTCAAATGCAATATAACTACTAGTCTACCATAAGAAAACAACTTTAACAATTAAAATACAACAAAATTAATAAAAATAAAGTCCATCAAATCTCAAATAAACATGCATCACATTCCTAAATTATGGATGACTTAGAATAAGTTCATTAGAATCATCACAAACAAATGAACAAACACTATAAAGTTATAATCATCCATCACAAATCACAATTAAGTGCATCACAAACAAACACAAAAAAGTTCTTCAACTCTTATCAACCTCCTCTTCAACTCTTAAGCGACCTACAAAAAGAAAAATCATACTCATGAAAAAATCAGATTATAAAATTAATTATGCTAATGTGCTTAAGTAAAACAAAATTAGTAGAAGAAAAAATACTACTACATTTACAAAATTGTTAAGAGTCCTACATGTCTACAAGCCCAACAAAAATAAATACTTCTTTTTTTTATTTAATAAATTTTATAAGTATAATTAGATTTTGTTAAGAAATTGATCAAAAAAGTACTACTACATTCTGGTAATGAAATTCTGAAGTAATGAAATTCTGGTAAAAGTAAATATTTCCCATTAGGATAGCTCACTGGATTTAGATTTCTTAATTATTGCTCACTTTTCTCTATAACATCTCATTTTTCCTCATTAATCGTATATTTTATTCCATAAGAATATTCATTTAACTTATGCCTAAATAACTTTTTTTATTTAACTCCTTGTATGTTTAATAGAATTTTCACTATAAATATGTGTGTGTGTCTATATATACATACATATTTTTCGGTGAATTATAACAATAGAATATTTAGACAAAATAAGCAGAAATTTATTTTTCGATGAGCAATTAATGAATACCTTCCCGTCGTTCAGATATTCAATTAGCTCTACTACTATGAAATAAACCAAATCTAATTGTTGGAGGAAAGTAAGAAATTATTTCTTATGTCCTGAAAGCAAACATCAACAAAGAAGAAATGCATTAGATTTATTGCAAATAGATATTAATAAATTATTTTCAAAAAGTCATGCCAATGATGATCCACTCCAAGTACGAAAGTGATAATCAAATATAAATATAAAAATAATAATGGATGGCAAACAAACTGGCAAATGGAGAATGGAAGTGAGGGGCTGAGTCTATCATTAATTAAGTTGAAAATGACGGTAAAGGAAAGCTTAAAGTTCAGGGAGAATGGAAGTGAGTCAAAGTAGGTGGGCTGACTACTTCATTAATTAAGCAAAAATGATGGTAAAAGGAAAACTTGAAGTTCTTCTCATCGGAAGCAAAGGCCTTAAAGACACCAACTTTCTGGGTAACATATTTGTTTCTCAACGTACGCAAACATCCTTTTACTTTAATATGTGAAGATAGAAATATATTTATTCTATTAATCTATTTCGACACTTTCGTTTTTAAAGTAAAGATGCAATTGCTACTTTTGTTTTTAATTTCCTTTCCCAGATTTGCTTAGAAGAGCCACTACTATTTCTACTAAAAAGTAAAAAATTGGAATCAAATATTACTTATGTATTGAAAGCAGGGGAGAGAGAGAGAGAGAGATTGAGAAATGAGAACCAGAGAAGCTGATGTACTTGCTATTGAGCTCCTTCAGTGTGAGAAACTTGCAGATCTGGAGGTAGCTCCTGCTGCTCTGTTAGAATGAAAATATGATATGATCTCAATTCAACAGTATACCTTTCAAAAATAATAATCTCTTTAGTGCACATGAATAGGCTTATTGCGGACCATATACAAGAGCCTAATTGGATACGAATAGGAACAGGAATGTACAAGAGTCTAATCTCTTTAGTGCACATGAACGACATTAGGAATAAAAAGTACACAAGAAAAGGAAAAGCTTCTTCAATTCCATCATGACATGACCAGGTTATGTGTTGCATGATTAAATGTTCCCAGTAAGGTTCCATTTGCACTCAAATAATCCAAAATGGATAGGCCCAAACAACTGTATTTGCAACGTTTACAATTTTTCATTTCTTGCTTTGGGGAGAGAGCTAGCTAGCCAGGGTATTTATTTCAGTTGATTCTAATTAACACGTATAAGAATATGTAATCATGGATTAATTCAGCCTGGTCATTATTTTCATCTATTTTAGTTAAAAATTACAATAGTTGAATGGACAAATATAAATATAGATAGAGCTAGTTTTCTTAATTAATTCTGAAGTAAAGAGAATTCGATCCAAAACCTTTGATATAAATTCTAGAAGTGCCAACAGGCTAATTAATACCTACCACTTAGAGCTTAATTGAATCTCTGATCCAATTATCCATTCTCAAATTATACATCAGTTAAGGAAAGATATTACAACTCTAGAATAAATTATTAATTTGTTCCTAAAACTTATTTTCTCTTGATACGTGGGCTAGGATAGAATTAGAATCAAAATTTAGTAAATGATTAGGAAACAAAAGCCAAGGACAAAGTTTATATATACACACACACAAACACACACACATATGTATATATAATTAAAAATAATTGAAGTTCTATATTTGTTATGGATTCAATTTTAAGATCCAATAAATTTAATTAAATGATTGAGTTAATAGATTGTCGTGATTGAAATTGATTTGGCTTGATTAGATTAATCATAAGTGATTGGCGAGGATTTTAAAATCTTTTACTCTAATATCATATTAATTAATTATTGGATTAAATAATGTAAATATTATATATGAGTTGTATATTAATATTTGATTATAATATAGATTATTAGATTACAAATGAATTCTAGTTGATTATCTATTTCATGGGGAATCTCAATATAGAATCATAAGTACATCAACAATCTATAACTCAATATTCAACCTTTTTTTATTTTTATTTTTCTGCCTTGCAACGTATGATGTACAAACATTTTCCCCTTAATTGAGTATCTTAGTGTATCTTATAATTGGTTCATGTACATGTTAGCATGAAGATAAGCTATTAACCAAAATCCACTACCATCTGCCTCATAATTCAACATTTAATTTAATATTATTTTGTAATCGTGTCAATATTCGTATTTATCATGTTATCGTATCAATCGTGTATAATATGTATTCATATTATTCGTGTTACTCATGTCATAAACGTGTTCGTGTCATATTCGTGTCGTTTCATAATCCGTGTCATAATCGTGTCGTGTCATATTCGTGTCGTGTCATAATCCGTGTCATAATCGTATCGTGTCATAATCGTGTCGTGTCGTGTCGTGTCATAATCGTGTCATGTTATAATCGTGTTCGCGTGTTGAAGACTCTCAACCCGAACACGACACGATTATTAAACGGGTTGACATCTCCGACACGAACACGACACGAACACGAATATGCCAAAACCCAAACCCGCTTAAACCCGTATCGTGTCAAGTCGTGTTCGCATGTCGTGTCGAAAATTGCCACCCCTACTTATATATTCATCTATAATTTTTATATAAAATTGATATATAGATACATTTGATTTACTTTAATTAACATTACCCTGCGTTATCGCTAATCCGAAATTTTATTTACCAGTGAAAAGGGTTGAAAACTAGGAACAGCTACATAATTTGGTCCACCTCTGAAGTCAAGTATAAAAATTTTATTTACCAGTAAAAAGGGACATGCATTCCAAGAGCAGGGAAGAGGAAGACTTCTGAAGTCAAAGTATTCAAAAGATATGTATGAGAATAAATGAATGCATCTACTTTACGTAAGAGTGGGTGTCGGTCATTAAAACAGCGTTGAAAATAAGCAAATATTACTGTATAAAAATTGATATCAAACTAACGGTCTACACTACACAACACAAAACACAAACGATGGGCAAGAAAAGTATACATATTCTCATTCCTTCCCATAGACTCTCAGGCCTCTTTGCCTCCCAAGTCTTGGTCATGGTCTTGATTATAGGGTACCGCGTAGAAAATTAGGGATCGATTAAGAGAGTAGCTTTAGGATCTTAAAGCCCCACCACTCACGTAGGATGGTGGTCGTTTTCCTGGTAGAATGGTTATATTAACATCATCAAAGAGTACCTTTCCAGCTACAGTCTGAGTTATTTGTGAAGAGTAAGATCATGAGTATATATATATTGAAATTGAAGATATGATCTGTATTAAAAAATAACCAAAAAAATGGGTGGGTTCTCAATCTTGGGGAGTGTAATCCCATTCGTTTCTGGGGCCTTATTTCTTATGTTACATTTTTCACTTGATGTTAGTTCTGGTTTTCCTGATCAAGAAGCACAAGCTCTTCTCAAATGGAAAGCCAGCCTTCAAAATCACAACCCTTCTCTCTTGCCTTCCTGGATTCTTTATCCTGTCAATGATACCAATACTTCTTCTACCCACGCCAAACCCAAAACAAGCCCATGTACATGGTCTGGAATTTCTTGCAACCAAGCAAAAAGCGTTGTTGGTGTTAACCTCACCAGCTCAAGATTAAACGGTATGCTTCATGAGTTCTCCTTCTTGTCCTTTCCTCATCTTTCATATCTTGATTTTAGCATAAATGAACTCTTTGGTACCATCCCTCCCCAAATCAGTCTCCTCTCCAAAATCAAGTACCTTGATTTGTCAAATAATCAGTTAATTGGCAAAATACCACTAGAAATTGGCCTCCTTACACATCTTGAGACTCTTTCCCTTTATAATAATAGCCTTTCTAGTTTCATTCCAAAAGAGATTGGAAACTTGATTTCTCTCAAAAATTTAGACTTGAGTGAGAACCAACTCATTGGTTCCATTCCTACTTCTCTTAGCAATTTGAGCAAATTAGAGGTTTTGTATTTGTTGGGTAATAATCTTTCAGGCTCTATTCCTTATAAGATTGGAAACTTGATTTTTCTCAAAAATTTAGGCTTGAATAAGAACCAGCTCATTGGTTCTATTCCTACCTCCCTTGGTAATTTGAGCAAATTAGAGACTTTATATCTTTCAGATAACAATCTTTCGGGTTCTATTCCTTATGAGATTGGAAACTTGATTTCTCTCAAAAATTTAGCCTTGATTAAGAACCAGCTCATTGGTTCTATTCCTGCTTCCCTTGGTAATTTGAGCAAATTAGAGACTTTGTATCTTTGGAATAATAACCTTTCTGGCTCTATTCCTTATGAGATTGGAAACTTGATTTCTCTAAAAAATTTAAGCTTGGGTGAGAAGCAATTAATTGGTTCTATCCCTACGTTCCTTGGTAATTTGAGCAAATTAAAGACTTTGTATCTTTGGGGTAACTACCTTTCAGGATCTATTCCTTATGAGATTGGAAACTTGATTTCTCTCAAAAATTTAGCCTTGAATAAGAACCAGCTCATTGGTTCTATTCCTACTTCCCTTGGTAATTTGAGCAAATTAGAGACTTTGTATCTTTGGAATAATAACTTTTCCGACTCTATTCCTTATGAGATTGGAAACTTGATTTCTCTAAAAAATTTAAGCTTGGATAACAACCAATTAATTGGTTCTATTCCTACTTCCCTTGGTAATTTGAGCAAATTAGAGACTTTATATCTTTGGAATAATAACCTTTCCGGCTCTATTCCTTATGAGATTGGAAACTTGATTTCTCTAAAAAATTTAAGCTTGGGTGAAAACCAATTAATTGGTTATATTCCTACTTTCCTTGGTAATTTGAGCAAATTAAAGACTTTGTATCTTTGGGGTAACTATCTTTCAGGATCTATTCCTTGTGAGATTGGAAACTGGATTTCTCTAAAAAATTTAGCCTTGAATAAGAACCAACTCATTGGTTCTATTCCGACTTCCCTTGGTAATTTGAGCAAATTAGAGACTTTATATCTTGGGAATAATAACCTTTCCGGCTCTATTCCTTACAAGATTGGAAACTTGATTTCTCTCAAAAATTTAAGCTTGGATGAGAACCAATTAATTGGTTCTATTCCTACTTCCCTTGGTAATTTGAGCAAATTAGAGACTTTGCATCTTCGGGGTAACTACCTTTCAGGATCTATTCCTTATGAGTAAAGGAGAAACTTCTGGAGTCTCTTCTATGTCAAATGTAGCTGGTGACAATCAACATCAAGAAAATCAAGAAGAATTGGATGTTCAAGTTCAAGTGCCCAACTCCGTTATGATAAAAACCTTTTGGAATATTGATGGTCTAAAACCAGAAGAAAGACAAGCATCTTTCGAAAAGATGCTAGCCTGGGTAGAAGGTAAAATACAACGTGCTCCACATCTCAACAGAAGAGCAGTTGCTCTCAAGCTTATTTTTGGATTTGGAGATGGAGAAAGTAATTGAAATCTTTCTCTTTCAATGCTAGGATAGATCATACACTGATCCCTGAAATCCCATACTCTTCCATATGTTGTAGCAGACTTTTCTGGGTAATTACGAGCATAAATCACAATATCTTAAATTTTTGTTTTGATGTTTGGGGGCAATTTTTTTTTTTGTGTGTGTGTATGTATGCATATTTTACTTTCTAATTATATATATATCATTTATCAAATGCAATTAATGGAAAAACTATCACTGTAGTTTGCAGTTGGCAATTGGTGTTGACGCATACATAACTCATCAATTTATAACATAGAAAATACTACAATTAAGTAGAACTGGAATGTCCTATCCTTTTTTTTTGGCCAAACTGAAACCAGAGAGTTAAATTAAAATAAAAATGACAAAACTGGAACCATAGAGAAAAGACTCGATCATCCAATGAACCAAAATCATACCCTTCTTACAATAAATTTCAGTATTCGTGATCAAAACTATATATATATATATATATATATATATATATATATATCCTTTACACGTATACACTACTTTACCACAGCCACAACTGCCTAACGAACCAGTTGATCCACAACTTCCACCAATCAATCAAGTTCCATGGCAGGATGATTTCTTCTTCGACAATGATGAAGATTAAAGCGGAAGCAAAGTGGACCCGTCAGCGGAAGCAATGTGGATCCGTCAGCAGAAGCAATGGTGAATAGACATGATGTGACTTGATGTGACATAAAGCAGATTGATCATCATCCCAACCAAAGGCATGAATAGGCCATGGTTGCACATGTGACATTTCGTAATTTCTCCAAAAGCCTTTGACACTGTTGCCCGTAGGACTTTCTTCCCAAATATCAGAATTCTTTCTTGGCTTATCTTTCTTCCAAGAAATCTTCATTTTCTTCTTTTGCTCAAAGTATCTTCGATGCTCTTCACGAACTTGATTCAGAAAATAGTCACTGTCAACTCCAGTACTGACAATCATGTTGATAGGACGAGGCTTTTCATGAGCATCTGAAAGTTGTTTGACTGTTAGCCTGTGAACTTTCTTCAGTCGCCTGCGTATCTCTTGAAGTTCTTGCTTAATCTGCTCTTGCTGCTCAGCAATGGCTTCTAACGCTCATCCTAGCACAGAAGAAAGGAGATTTCAACTGCTTTCTCCTTCACCAAATCCAGATCAAATTTTTTAGACGGTCTACCAGATCTCTCCAAAAAGCCGCAAGAATTTGGATGTTCTCCCGACGGCAGGGCCGAACTGAGAAAACTTTATTATTTTGAACCTTAGACTTATATATATATATATATATATATATATATATTAGCAAGTAAAAATGAGTTTCTTCAATCTGAGGTCAAAATAAGATTATTGATCTATGCGATTGACCGAGGCTTAATTTTGCTCTAGTTGATAATGTTAATAATACGTACTAATGCCACGCATGCAGAAGACATTCTTCTTGAGAAATGGCCCATATGTTGTAGCTCCATGAAGCTTACGTAAGTGCGTGGAGATTTGAAGGATAAAGAATATTTTATTCATCTTTGCATGAAGGCTTGGAGTATTATAAGCATTTGCTTTCAAATGCAACTTATAATATTATTCTCCTATGCAAGCACATATCATGTCTAAAGCCAACCACTCATGAGTCAAGTGTTTTTCTTTTGCATCATATTAGAGTCTGCATGGTGTTGTAGTGTGGTATGTCCACCACTTGGCTCCTTTAAATATTCATTATGTGGCATTACAAAGGAGCGAATGAAAAACTAGTACTTTGAGTATTAAACTCTCTCCGCCCTCCCATTTCCTTCTGCTCCTTCTTTGTAAGCTTCCTTCTGATTCTTCTCTACCAAAAAAGATTGTATCAGTTAACTCAACTCAATTAACAATATTAAAAAACTACAAGAAATTAAATTAGTCGAGATCGATCGATCACTGAATGTTGATCATCGATTGTTCTTAAACTACAAGAAATTTACCCTCAATCCTCCACATGCTAGAACTTTGATCGATTTGCTATTAACGATAGTACATTATAAAATTTTAGGTTCCTCATATTTTTCTGTGTTAAGATATGAATTAATTAATGTTACTGAAGTGTGTATTTATTTAATGAAATGAAATTGGAATCATTTGTATATTCCATCCCGAACAAACCAGCCGCCCTATAAACAAAATTGGTTTCCCCCTTTTCCATTGATCATCAACATATAATTGGATATTGGGACAACTTTGTGCTGAGATTATGAAATAATTTGATCATCTGATTTGAATAATGACTAAAGTCATGATCATTAACTATATATAGATCAATTTCATTTCCGTGCTGCTGTTGTTTTAATTAATAATGGCAAATTTCATGTGTCTTTGTGTGTATATATATCTATAATAAAAAAAATATCTGTATATGATGCCTTTGTCATGGTCTTTCCCTCAATTGTTTTCAATTTGTCGAGGCTCCTGTGCTTTTCGAAGAAAAAAGGGACATATCGGTTTGCGAAGTCTAATTCAGTTGGTCAAGTCTCCTTCTATCATTTTTAATCTCATCATGGAAAGAAAATTAGAAGAGAAAATTTACATTTGTGAGCAAGACTACCTTAGAGGATTATTGGATGATCAAGTCTTCCACGCTCTGTGATTTTAAGTCAGACTAGTTTATGTTTTGTCAAGTCACGTACCTTTCAGAAGAAAAGTATAGGACACTCAGTGATCGATCTACTTAATTACTTGTATTTTTTTTAAATATTATTAATTGGGTTGAGTTAACAAAATGGGTTGCCTAGTAGCTGGTATGATAACATTTATAAGACCATATCATAGGGTTATTAGGAATATATATTTTTAGCATCCAACACACTTAAAAATCATATGTTGGGTCAAATTATTCGAACTTAATTTTTTATTTAAATTTTTACACTTCCTTTATAGCTGTTGATTTTCTACAATTTGCAAACATTTCGTGGAAATTCCAGCCCTGATCCAGTATCTCCTCTAACATTTCTATGACCCAAAACACAAGAAAAACTGAACACATAAGTCCTTAAGATGATTACGATTTACGAGTCATAATCAACGATTCATTAGAGATCATGACAAAATTAGTGGATGACTTCCACTTACCCAGTTCCTCAATTAAGGAAGATAGTTTAATACAATTTTGGATTAAAATTCTTTTCTAAATTATCAATATTTAAAATAATTGTTCAATTAATCTTTATTCTAAGAAAAGGTTAAAAATGATATATATTTTAATAGTCAAAACAATTTTTTTTAATGCTTTAATCAAGACAAATGGCTAAAGTTTCCAATTTAGTGGGATGGGATATTGATGTATTGACTTGCAGGGTCAATGTAATGTCAGAAATTGACCTCCTTACACATCTTGAGACTCTTTATCTTTATAATAATAGCCTTTCTAGTTCCATTACAAAAGAGATTGTAGATTTGATTTCTCTTTTAGATTTGCATTTAGGGTTGAACCAACTCATTGGCTTTATTCCTACTTCCCTTGGCAATTTGAGCCAATTACAGACTTTATATATTTGGGGTAACAACATTTCGGGCGCTATTCCTTATGAGATCGGAAACTTGATTTCTGTTTTAGATTTAGAGTTGGGTAAGAACCCACTCATTGGTTCTATTCCTACTTGCCTTGGTAATTTGAGCAAATTAGATATTTTATATATTTGGGGTAACAACCTTTCAAGCTCTATTCATTATGAGATTGGAAACTTGATTTCTCTAAAAAATTTGGAATTGAGTGAGAACCAACTCATTGGTTCTATTCCTAGTTCCGTTGGTAATTTGAGCAAATTAGAGACTTTGTA
Source organism: Boswellia sacra (assembly GCA_013180625.2). Classification (NCBI taxonomy): domain Eukaryota; kingdom Viridiplantae; phylum Streptophyta; class Magnoliopsida; order Sapindales; family Burseraceae; genus Boswellia; species Boswellia sacra. The sequence continues at coordinate 72,195 of SNVD02001586.1, forward strand.
TCTTTGGGATAACAACCTTTCCAGCTCTATTCGTTATGAATAGAGGAGAAACTTCTGGAGTTTCTTCTACATCAAATGTAGCTGGTGACAATCAACACAAGAAAATCAAGAAGAATTGGATGTTCAAGTTCAAGGTCCAACGCTTCTACAATAAAAACTTTTCAGAATATTGATGGTCTAAAACCAGAAGAAAGACTAGCATATTTCGAAAAGATGCTAGCTTGGGTAGAATGTGAAATATAATGTGCTCTATATCTCACCAGAAAAGCAGTTGATCTCAGGCTTATTTCTGGACCTAGAGATAGAGAAAGTAATTGAAATCTTTCTCTTTCCATGCTAGAATACATCATAGACTAATCCATGAGATCCCATACTCTTCCATATGTTGTAGCAAACTTTCCTAGATAATCACGAGTGTAATTCACAAAATTCAAATATATTATGCATTTATTTTATGAGAATATATAATTCACAAAAAACTGGCTTGTGTTGCTTCAAATAGAGGTCCAATCTTAAAGGTTCGTATCATAAATTGTTTCTTTTAACCTGCATGCCTATGCTTTAGATTTGTGGGGTCTTGGGGCCAACATATTGGAGGCATGGCAGACACAATGCCATTGACATTGAGGATTAATGGTTTAAAATTTCAAATCATAAATATTTTGTTTCTAATAATATTTTTCATGATAATTCAACAAATATTATATATATGTGACAGAAATCATGATCAATCAATTTGTTTCTAATGTTTTTGTTATATGTGATAGAAATCAAATGAGATGCTCCTCCTATATGAAAGATACCCATGTATTGACCCAAATAAATGTCTTTTCTTCGATCTTTCATCCCTTTAATAGCCAATTGAACTCTATATACATACATACATACATATATATAAAAAAGACACACACGCACACACATATCTCCAATTAGAAGATACAAATTTAATTTGATGATATTTTCTCTCTCTTTTGGACTATTGGTCTTTGAATTCACAGTACCCCTGCTCTAGTTGGTTTACACACTACTAGAAAATGATGTTTTTACTATGCCCATTTACCGCGGGCTTAAGAAAATGCGGTAGAAGATAAAAATTTGTGGCGGGCTACCACATCTGAAGTGGATATTGAGATCTTTTACTGCGTTAATACGAAACCGCAGTAGAAAAATATTTTTATTACTTTTTCTCTTTCCATTTCACGCCTTCCTCCCCTCCTGTCTCTCTTTTCTCTTCCTTTTTCCCCACTCTTTATAATCCCTAATTTCTCTTCACTGAGTTTCGGTCTTTTGTATGAAGATTTCCATAATTTCCCTTTGAAATCGCTTCCACAAAATCTGCCTTAAGTCTGTTTTCCGTAACTCTTGGCTAATTAGGGATCAATCGTAGAGCTAATTGGAGATCTGAACGGCAGGAAGGTAGTAATTTATTTCATTTATTGGAGATTTCGTAACCTTGGCTAGCAATTAGAAAGCTAAATGAAGAGTTTATTTGCTTTTGTTTTAAGGAAATGAGAACAGCTACTGTGGATGGTGTTGAGAAGCTGCTGAACATTCAGTCTTTGTTTGCTTGACGGAAGCGTGCAGCATCAAAGGGCCGTTTCAGTGCTGATGGGAAAGATAAAAGCTCAAGTAAGTATAATATTTGTTTTTAATTCTATTTTTGGTTTAAGTTGAAGTTTTCATTTATGTGCTAAATTTTGTCGCGTGGGTTATAGTGTAATTTTCGTTGTTGAGAGCTTAGGATCTATCATTGATTCCGATTTGTTGAGGATTTCATTTGACTGAGAAATCTATATCACAGTTGGAGGAGTTGTTGCATGCTGGAACCCTGATGCGTTCGAAACTAGCAAGTATACTAGTCGCACAAGTAATAAAGTGATAAGTAGATATCGTTCCCACGAGGATTGATTCTAATTGAATTTGTTATTTTTCAGCAATAATAAACTAAACAGGGGGGGTTTTGTTGATTGATTAACTAAACTTAATTCGAAAGCAAATGAAGAATAACACAAAGCAAAGTTAAATGGAGTGAAAAATCAATGAGAGATACTTGGTTAAGAGTTCATTCTCTGCCACAAGATATGAATTTGTGAATTAACATAGAATTGTAATCCAATTACAGCATTGAAGTTATCAACCGTAGATAACAACAAGCTCTGTTATCCCAATCTTTCCTTACTTTGTTGTTAAATAAAACAAGCTCTTTATTTAATCTCTATCCATTAAACAACCTAGAACAAGCTCTCTAAGTTTAATTCAATGGAAGCATTACGATGAGAAAGATAGGTTGATCTAAGCAATAATCACACAAGTTCGGATTATTTAACCTAGGTTGTATTTTCCAATTGCAATCTCTGATCACAATTTTGCTACTAATGATTGGAAATTCATGACAATTACGGATCAAGATTTCTAATCTAGCAATAGACAACAACAGATTATATTCAGTTGGCCATTCCAAATACAATCAGTAAGCAATCATAAGCATTAGATATGGGAAAATACAAGCAACTTCAATTAGAGAATTGGATAACAATTTCTTACACAATCAACTCACAAAATCCATATCAAGGGCTTTGAAATCACCCTCAACCAATTCAGATTTAGTTACACATATTCAATCAGAATAACAAATACAATACAGAGAAATTCCAGAATTGAAAAGGAAAGAAAGAACTTAGCAAATTCTTTGAAAATCTTCTTTGTAGATGAATCTTCTTGGAATTGTAGTTCCTCCTCTTTCAAAATCTTCTTTCTCCTTCAAGAACTCCAAGGGATGAGAGAAATCCAGAAATGCAGCCTCCTCCCACATTTTCCCCTCTTCAAGTTATGAAAATAAAACCCTAAAATGTGTTTAAATACTCTGCTACAGTAACCTGCTACAGTGTCCCGTATTATACATGCTACAGTGATTTGTGGAATTACATTTCTATACTTCTCACACTGTTTTGATTACAACTTTTGGTACACTGAATGGATTTATAAACCGTAAATTTCTCCAGAAAATAGACTTCGAGAGCTTTCCAACGGTATATAATATGTCATCGGGTTCATTGTATATCAATACAATTAAATCCGAGAAGATGGTTGACTAGCAGAGGTGAAAATGAAGGGTTTTACTCCATTTTTGTGCAAGTTGCTCCAAAACTCCTACAAATATCAAAACCACACAAAAACATAAAAATACCAAGGAATATAGCAAAGAAACATGGACGAATTGATATGAAAATGATATATAATTAGACACCTATCAAACCCTCTGCTTATGCTTGGTTTGTGACGAGAGGACCAGCTTCTTATAGCTTGTCACTTGGGTTGATTATGTTGGCCATGGGGCTAACTTTGGAGCTTAAAGACTTGATCAGTTGTTCATGCAAAGGCCTCTCTCTATGAGTTCTGGTTACTGCTTTATGTTTTATTTTATTTTATTTTTCTTAGTGTTTATTTGTTGCTTGTCACTATTGTGTTATCTTGAATTGTGGTGTTGTTCAGGTTCTTCTGTGGAAATGGTGAAATGGGCATGCTTGGTTTTCAGATTGTTTAAGTTGATTTAGGAAATGAGAATATTTCTTGAGAGCTTAATGGCTAAATTTTTTTTTTTTGGGTGAATGAAGCTACAATTTTTTGTATTAATATTGATTTTCTGGAACTGGGCCGATTAGGTGCCTATTGTTACTCAACTTTGCAAGTTCATTGTGGGGGAGATGGCTATAGATTACCATGCGCCTCATGAAATATTTGGCTGCTTTCTTCTTCCCTCTAACTTTTTATTGTTCATTTTTTTAATTTCCCAGAATATGATGTGGCAATCGTGGTTTTAGACTCAAAATACTGAAGCTCTAAGTTTCCTGTTTTCTTCTTTTGGTTAGATATTGTTTGGATATGTTGCTCAATATACAATTATGCCATCTTTTGGAGTGATTGTTAGCAAAATCTTGGGGCTACCACCATCTCTTTCAGTTGGGTTGTTATTGCTAGCTTGTTGCCCAACTGGTGTTGCCTCCAATGTGGTAAGACATTTTACCCTCTGTTGATCCTTTTCTTATGTGCTCTGTATTCACAAGCTGCGCAAGGTCTGAACATTGTGTTATGTATTAGAGCCAACTAAGCTAACCATTCATCAAATTTTGTAAATTAGTCTGAAGAAATGTTTGATGATGTTATTTTATTATTAATATCATCATTTTTAAAAGGCAATTAATCTATTAGAACACCTGAATACCAATTCATTTTCATTTCAATGAAAAAGTATTACAGGTGACCCTAATCGCTCAAGGGGATGTTCCACTATCTATTGCAATGACAATCTGCAATATACATGGAGCTGTACTTTTCATTCCTCTTTTGACAAAAATTCTAGTAGGAACATATGTTCCAGTAGATGCTGTTAACCTTTCTATCAGCACCCTGCAGGTAAATTTTCAATATGTGATCTATCATAAATTCAAACTTTATTTATCACATAATTCAAATAGTTTCGGCTATTATGGTGATTGTTACTTTTGGACTAGGTGGTGGTTGTTCCAGTTTTGCTAGGTTCTTATTTGCAGAACACATTTCCTGCTACAGTGATTGTCACACACCACTATCTGCTGTTTTACCTTCAACATTGCCAGCATGCAGGTTCTGATTGTTGTATTTAACTTATTTTGAATAAGATGGAACCTATGGACTCTTATGTCATTCTGATTATTTTCTGATTGTTAATCCAGTGTCTTTGCTGAAAATGTGGTTCATTTCAAATCGTCAATTTTTGGTGCTTCAATAGCATCTGATATTTCTCCAATTATGCGCCTCCAATCCGTGTTGTCCGGAGAACTAGGAGTTATAATCCTTTCTGTGGTGCTGTTACATTTTGCAGGTTTTTTTCTAGGGTAAGGGTAGCTCTTCATTTTTGTCTTTTACTGTTTTTGTGTTTGTTATATAGCTTATACATTATTTTTGTTTGAGCAGAGAAGTAACTTTTCTAGTTTGTAAGGATCATGAGTTTGATTTTTTCAATTTGGTGGCTTTGTTTCTGGGGCTCTTACAGTTTCTTAATAAAGATCCAAACTATTAATAAAAGACACTATTTTACATGTGTACATATGTCTTTTTAAAATAGATAGCCTATATAATGTTATATTTTATTAAAGAAAAAGCAGAGTTTAAAGTTGGATAACCATAAGATTAGGATTTGGCTACACTACAATGTAGCAATGCATCGTTTTTATAAAATATATAATAAGTTATAAATACTTGATATAAGATTTATAAACAAAACAAAAGAGGTTGTAAATGACTATTGTATAAAAGTTGTATTGAAGCATATAAGAGTTTAAATATTTTTTATAATTATTTACAACTTTTATATATCGTTTACAATTTTTATATGAAGTGATGTATGGGTATTGCGATGTACTATAGAATTACTTGTAAGTTTAAACCTTTTAATGTTGTTTTGAGTGTAGTAAATCTTGGGTCAAATCCAAATACTTTCTGCTACTTTAATGTTTGTTTAGCTTGATAGACAATGAAAATCTACCCAAGCACACAACGTCAAAGCAGGATAATTTTGTTTTTGACAGTAAGGATAGTCTAGAACAGACGAAAGTTGACCTAGGCATTAGACAACCTAAAGATTGACTCCAATGATAAGTGATGGGAAGACAATTTGAACTGTAATCAGCTTTGGGAAGATGATTTCAATGAGTGCTTCACTGTTATAGAGAAGAAGTCGGGAAACTGAGAAAATGATTCCCCTATTCTATTAGGAGCAGAACAGCCCTTAGGTTACTATAAAGACAGGCAGAACCTTGATGTTATTCATTCATCCCTTAGAGTAATCATCAAGAGACAGAACTCAGCAATAGAGTTTGAAAACAACAATTTTATCTCCTTTTAGTCCATTATTTGTTGTCTAATTATTTATCTGTTTGTATTGGAGTTATCAAGTTTGTATTAAAAAGCAAAAGTCAGGCCAACATCACAAGCACATCACATATAACTAAAATTGTGGTTTATTTTTTGCATCTACAAAAATATTGTTCGAGTAGAAAACAGAAGGAAACATCACAGTACTTGTGGAGCATTTTGAAAGCAAACAGTTTGTACAACAAATAAAGAATCTTTTGCTTTTACAATGATCATGGGAAGCTTTGGAAATTTTAGTGAACTTCATGTAACTGTAATTATAGTAAAGGCATACTCTTTTTCCTATTCTTTATGTGTTTTCTTTATCCAACTTTAAAACACAATGCAAGCTGATCTTGCTCAGTGGCTACCTCACTCTTGTTTTGCATTATCAAGTAACCGTCATTAGTGCTTTTAAATCTGTCTTTCTATTTCTATTTTATAGGTTTAGTTCATCAAAGTAATGAACAGATATGTAAAATTTAATGATTGTGATGAATCATATGATTGCCAAAACAATTGCTTGGTTAGTTATTAATTTATTTTGGCAGTCTTATGTTCGGTGATACAACTAGATTTTCTTCTGTAACGGTTCTTGCTTCCTCCTATCAACAAAGAGGTTCTTTTTTGAGTCAGTTCACTCTTCCCATGTTTTCCCATATTCATATTCTGTAAAGCAATAGGTGAAACATTGGTAGGGGAAACCAGCATTTACTGCGGGCCAACTAACCATGGTTAATGACCTGGTAGACTTTTTACGGCGGGTCTGGAGCCCGCGGTAAATAATTATGACTTTTTACGACGGGCCAAGGGCCTGCATAAATACTTTTAACTGCAAGCCAGCCGCACGCGGTAAAAGATTTTCACCATACCACGAATGTTTACGACGGGCATTAAGCCCGCGGTAAAAATTGTTTTACCGCGGGCCAAAACCGCGGTAAAAAGTAAAATGAATTTTTACGGCGTCATTTTATACGGCGGGCTTAAACCTTCGTTTGCCCACCATAGAAGGCTTTTTACCGCGGTTTCGACCCGCAGTAAAAAGCCCATTTTCTTGTAGTGATAGTAGCTATAATATTTATTTGTTTACCCACTTCGAAAATATTTACAAGAAGTAAAAATAAACATAAATTAAAGAAGGAAATAGGAAAAAATATTTGTGGTAGAGGAATTTTTAAAATACATATTAATAAATTTCAAAATATATGAAATGAAACGATTGTTCTTGTATTACCTTTTCTGAATATATCTCAAATTAAATTATTTAGAAATCATTTGTGTACGTATTATTGTTTCCCAAGTTGCATATCAATATATATATATATATATATATATATATATATATATGTTGAAAAACTATACTTTTATTAATGATTAACAGAAGTATGCATAAAAATCCAAATTCTATTAGTATATATAATTATATAGAACTTCCCAAATAATGATCTATAAACATGAGCATATAAAAGTTACATAACGATTTTCACAATTTTTTATAATATTAAATAAGTTACATATATGTGTATACAATTTTTATATGTTCATTTAAAACATTTATATGTAAAATATTAATTGTATCAAATATGCCATAATTTGGTACTACGTTTTTTATCGTTAATCACTAATTGCCAATTGAAAATCTTCTAAGTAAAGGAGACTTAACTTGGCCCTAGATATGAGCATGTCTCTTAAGATTGGAGATTCCACTCTACTACAAAAACTGGATCTTTCTTCAAATCGTAAGGTTGGCAGATTCAAGTGGATTTGAGAAAGTTAATTGTGGTTGAGAGAATCCATTCCCACATTAATGGGGAACTAACTCATCAAAAAGGTTTTTTAAGTGAGATTAAGTTATTAATATATAGAGATATGGCATCAAAAGTTTATGGTTTACAAGTATCTTGTTCACAGTCGCAAGTGAGTGAACGATATAAAAGGTGTGACACATGCTTTATCTTACATGCACCGTGATTGTTTCTCATCAGTTGTCCATTGAGATATATCAAGCTAGAACGTGTTGTTATATGTGGGATATAAAGTTCACATTTTGGACTCTCGGCTACCGGCACCCACTCTTGAAGTTCAAGACAAGCTGAAACTGCCGCTTCTGAAACTTTGAAAAATTTCGTTTTACTCCCTTATTTCTTATAGTTTATAATTACACCTTTCTTGAGCAATAGCTTTTAAATTGTTTTTCTTTTTTAAAGTAGTAGGCTATCAAACTTATATTTCTATAACTATATTACATATTATATTTGTATTATTTCTTTCTCTTTATAATTTATATGTAGCAACTAGCGTAAAAATTAGTAAACTTCTTTTAAAAATAAAAACTATGATTGAATCTTCTTATTATGTTTATGCATTTGTAGCCTTTTTAGGTAAAATTTAATGATTATTATAAATTAATGATTTTGAGAAAAAAAATGGAGAGATATTTTAAAAGAAAATTCTTTTTTAAGTTGACATCATCATATATAAGAAAAATGTTAACAATTCAATACGAAGTTATCTTGAAATTAATGTAAAGGTTTGTTTGCAAATTTCGAACATAGAACTCAAATTTTGGATTATAATGGTAATATAGGATTATAAATAATTTTTTTTTCATACATGATAATGAAGTGATTATGCAACATTTTTTAAATATAAATACTTGTCAATGATAAATACTAATATGCATTGATAAAATAAATTATAAAGTATTAGTATTTTACACTTTGATTTATTGTATTAAGATTATTTAATTTTGAAAAATAGGATTTACTATATGTCCTATATATCTATATCTATTCTTTTTTTCAAATAATTTCTTTTATACTATTGAGATTTTTTTTAAACATTAATTTTAAAACATTAAAGGTGTCCCCTCTAAGATAAAATCCTAGGTTCATCACTGGCTGAAAGCAATCATAGAGGTGACCTTGTTGTGCATAGAAGCAATCATGCCACTACAAACTATGTGTTGCAATTATATATACAACTAAATTTTTTCATCCCTCAATTGATCTACACCCATATTAGCTTCTGATGGGCCATTGAAAAGAAGGTTTGCGTGGATTCTATTACAGCTCTTGCTTTGTCTAATTTATATACATACACCTACTAAATCTAACGTTGTGTACGCTTTACAAGTACTTACTAAATCTAGGAACACTTTTTGATTTTTTTTTAATGTGTATCAGGATTTAGGATCGAAGCAATGATATATTTGATTAATTAAGTTGGAAGAGCAGAGAATGAGAGTGTTGATGCACGGTTTTCGGACGGCCGAGAAGCGGGTCGGAGCTCAGGTCGTACGTCGGGTCCAGTCCTGCGAGTAAAGAAAAACAGTCAGGGGTGCCGGCGGTGGTGCCGGCGAAGACCCTCCGACGCTCAAGTCAGTTTCCGGCACTCCGGAATTTTCTGGGAGAATTTCCTAGAGAGAGAAGCTCTCAAAAGTGAAGGAAATCTAGAGAGAGAATAAGTTCAGAAAAGTGTGCATACCTTAAGTAATAATTCGGAGGGTTTATATAGGAGTCCGGATGGGTCATTGTAGGACCCAGATAATGGGCCCAAATAATGGACTACAGTAATGGGCTACAGTAATGGGCTTACTGTATTAGAAATAATTGAGACAGGATGGGTCATTGTGGGACCCAGACAATGGGTCCAAATAGTGGGCTTCAGTAATAGGCTTACTGTATTAGAAATAATTGAGGCTGGGTCATTGTGGGACCCAGATAATGGGCCCAAATAAGTGGGCTTCAGTAATGGGCTTACTGAATTAAAAATAATTGAGGCCCAATTTTGTTATAGCCATAACAGTAGTCCCCCCAGGCCCAAGTCGACTAAAGGGTCGACGCAGGGGCGATTTAGTTATTCTTGAAGGCAAGCAGTGTAAGCGACCCAAGCAAATAGAAATCACCATTCTGCGGATTGGAAGTATATTTGGTTAGCTTGTCAGAGAGAGCCTCAAGTACACGCTCTTGAACCAGTTTATTATCACGAGGCTTCAGTAACATAACTAGTATATCCTCTATCTTTGTTGCATCAAAAGGTTCCTCATCAACAACTGAATTTAGCTCCAAGACCATAAGAGCATAGGCATGTGCTCCTATAACAGATATTAGCTAAAGCACGTGTTGCATGTCCCTGCAGAGCCTGGAACACTTTGAAAATTTTCAGTGACCGTTCACAAACAAACCCAAATGATCAGTGACTGTTCACAAACAAACCCAAATGAGAGCAACGTCAATGAAGGCTACAGACACGGACACAGACCAACACTAAGACAGAGAGAGAAGAGTCTACGCATGCATGGGCGAGCAGCATCCTCGGGCGGATGCTGGGCGTGCTGTAGCTCACGAATGCGAGCTGTTATGCGGGCGGGCGGCGAGGGGCGAGCTCCAAGGGCGAGGGGCGAGGGCCGAGCGTGCAAAGGGGAGGAGTAAGCTGTGAGAGGCGAGGATTTATGGCTTTGTGCCATTGAGCCCGCAGGGGGCGAGAGGCGAGCTTCCAAGGATGAGATGCACGCGAATGGAGAGTCAGGCTTCACGCGGGCAAGCTGCGTGCTTCATTAGAAGGGAGAACTTGCACGGGGAAGTTCAAGCTCGCGCGGGCCAGCTGCATGCCGCATGCGAAGGAAGAGCCCGCGGGGGCGTGCTGCGTGCGCAGGGAGGCCAAGCTCGCGCGGGGCGAGCTGGAGGCGTTGGGAGCGCATGGACGAGCTCGCGGGGCGCTGGGCGCGCGGGGGCGAACCGGCAGCGCGCTGGGCGTGCGGGGGCGAGGCCGCGGGGTGCTGGGTGCGCGAGGGCGAGGCCGCGGGGCGCTGGGTGCGCGAGGGGGGCGAGCCCGCGGGCGCTGGTCGCGTTGCATGCTACGTGCACTGTTCACGTAGCATGCAGGGGCCTCCCAGAAGAAATTTGAGTAAGTGCGGGGACTCTTCAGTAATTTCTTCAAAATTTTGTTTATTTAAGCGCGGGGGTGTTTCTGCCAAATTTCAAACCTTTATTTAATTCGCGGGGGTGTTTTCGTGAATTTTCAAACCTTTATTTTTTCTCCGCGGGAGTGTTTCCGCGAATTTTCAAACCTTTATTTTTTCTCTGCGGGGGTGTTTCCGCGGACTTTCAATACAATCCCCCTAGCATTTTTTTTTTCATCTCTTCCCTCCTTCAGTAGACTTGGTTTGATGACTAACGATCCCTTTTTGACTGTGCAAATGGCTAGAGTAAAAACCACTGTGAAAGTGCTACGGGGGGAATCGAGTCATCAAACCCAGTCTTCCAGGGACAAGAATCTGGTGACCAATCGTAAAGAAGTTAATGAGTTTTATCAAAACTTCTTCGGTCCGGATCGGGAGCCGGGACAAAATTCTGTCAACCACAAGGTGGTAGATACTGAGGGGGATAGCGACTGGTTGTCCTCTGCTTCCTCAGATAGTGAACCAGAGGTTGAAAAGCGGTGGGAGGCCAACCACATTGATAACCAACTCCCAAGCGATCGATTAAAAATATATAGAGCCCATTTCCTTATCCCGGCTTCAGTCATCCTGTTCCTTCCAAGGAAAGGCGACCGGTGGAGTAGGCCACCACGAGGTGTCATTGGTTTAAGCCTAGAGCTATTAAGAGCTGGTCTCCGAGTGCCTTTTGATAACTATGTTCGTCGTATGCTTGATGCCATGGGCATTGCCCCTACCCAACTGTCGGCCAATGGGTGGAGGCTTCTGATGCGTTCGAAACTAGCAAGTATACTAGTCGCACAAGTAATAAAGTGATAAGTAAGATATCGTTCCCACGAGGATTGATTCTAATTGAATTTGTTATTCGAAAGCAACAATAAACTAAATGAGGGGGTTTTGTTGATTGATTAACTAGATGAAATATTAATGCAATTAAAGAATAACAAAACAGAAAGTTAATTTGAGTGAAAACTCAATGAGAGAAACCTGGTTAAGGGATCCTTCTCTGCCACAAGATATGGATTTGCTAATTAATCATAGAATTGTCATCCAATTACACCATTGAAATTATCAACCGTAGATAACAACAAGCTCTGTTATCCCAATCTTTCCTTACTTTGTTGTTAAATAAAACAGGCTCTTTATTTAATCTCTATCCATTAAACAACCTAGAACAAGCTCTCTAAATTTAATTCAATGGATGCATTACGATAAGAAAGATAGGTTGATCTAAGCAATAAACACACAAGCTCGGATTATTTAACTTAGGTTGTATTCTCCAATTGCAATCTCTGATCACAATTTTGCTACTAAGGATTAGAAATTCAAGACAATTACGGATCAAGATTTCTAGTCTAGCAATAGACAATATCCAGATTATATTCAGTTGGCCAACCAAATACAATCCAGCAAGCAATCATAAGCATTAGACATGGGAAAATACAAGCAACTTCAATTAGAGAATTGGATAACAACTTCTTGCACAATCAACTTACAAAAACCATATCAGGGGCTTTGAAATCACCCTCAACCAATTCAGATTCAGTTACACATGTTTAAGAACGTGGTAAATACAATACAACATGGAGACATTCCAGAAAATGAAAGGGAAGGGAAAAACTTAGCAAATTTGATGTAATTCTCTTTGGATTGTAGTTCTTCCTCTTTCCAAGCTTCCTTTCTCCTTCAAGAACTCCAAGAGATGAAAGAATTCCAGAGCTGCAGCCTCCACCACGTTCTCCCCTCTTCAAGTTATGAAAATAAAACCCTAAAATGTGTTTAAATACTCTGCTACAGTAACCTGCTACAGTGTCCCGTATTATACATGCTACAGTGATTTGTGGAATTACATTTCTATACTTCTCACACTGTTTTGATTACAACTTTTGGTACACTGAATGGATTTATAAACCGTAAATTTCTCCAGAAAATAGACTTCGAGAGCTTTCCAACGGTATATAATATGTCATCGGGTTCATTGTATATCAATACAATTAAATCCGAGAAGATCACTGACTAGCAGAGGTGAAAATGAAGGGTTTTACTCCATTTTTGTGCAAGTTGCTCCAAAACTCCTACAAACATCAAAACCACACAAAAACATAAAAATACCAAGGAATATAGCAAAGAAACATGGACGAATTGATATAAAAGTAATACATAAATAGACACCTATCAAATTCCCCCACACTTAGACTTTGCTAGTCCTCGAGCAACTAAAATGATACGAAACAAAAACTAAACCGAAACAGAATCAGAGAAAAATTAAAACACACCAATGCTTCAACTTGTAAATAGGCCTCAAAGATTGTACTTAATTATAACCCAAGGAAAACTTCAAAATAATGCACTTGATCAAGAATTTTATCTCAAAATTAGTTTCGCTTCACTTCAATTCCTCAAGTGTGTGTGTGTAGAGCCATTCTCACCTAATCACTTGTAACCCGGATGAGTTTATGCATAAAAATGAATCATATTTAATATTGAAGATGTGTGTATAAATGAACTCCATAGGCTTGCTTTTCAAGTCACTCTCCACTAATGTAGACATGCACAACACCAAGGATCAAGTAGGACTTTATTAAGCTTGTAACGTTTGCTTGGGTGAAGGTATGATAAAGGATAATAATTAGGCTCAAATCACCCACAAACACATAAAATCATTCAATATTATGTGGAGCTCAAGCCCATGACATAAAAAATTCATTCTTATTCATCAAATGACTCTCCCAAACTTATTCAGAACACTCGAACTCTCTTTTTTTTTTCTTTTTTTTTCTTTTTTTTTGTAGAAAGCAAAAGAAACTACACCCCCACACTTTGTTGTTTCATTCTTTTTAAGAACGCCCAAGGGTATAGAACTCTTTTTTTTCTTTTTTTTAACTGCAATTCCACTCCCCCACACTTAAACAATACATTGTCCTCAATGTTTAAGTACGTGGAAGATAAGTACAGATTTTTTTTCTCTTTTTTTTTTTTTACAAACATAATAAAACTCACTTGCATTGCTCATGGCACAATCCAACCTCCTCTAACTTCCCAAAACCAGAACATAGCTCAAAATGTAATTGCGAATGATTTACATGCTCATAGGTAAGGGATAAACTGTTTGGAACAAATTCAATTGAGGTTAGGAAATCTTTTAGTGAGTTAACAAAGAAAAAGGCTTACAGAGGCTCAAAGGGGTAACTAGGGATCAATTTCAGTCAAGGTTGGCTATTAAGGCTCAAACGGTCCAAAGATGGCCTAAATCATTTCCCTAATGTTGCACAGTCTAGGATTTCGCCTCGAGTGACCATCAAACAAGTTCTAGAATTCATTGAAATCTGAAGAAACATTTAAATTACATAAACTTTCTCTAAGTGAACAAATAACTCAGTGATAATAGCTCAGTGCTCAATGTTGCGCAAGGAATCAAAAGCAAAGCGAAAACCAATAAACATTTCAAGCACACAGATCCATGCATCATTTATCATTTTCCAAGAGTTATTCTTAATTCAATCATTGCCTTATCATTGGCCCATAAAATGCAAGAGAAGAGGTACGTGGCATTGTTACACCTGAGTCAAGATTGTATATTTCAACAATCCTTAGGACCAGTAGCCCGCAGACTTAAGGTTTCCAGCCTATATACCTTTATTATGAAAGAACAAAACAAGAAACAAGACACTTCAAACAACATGAAATAAACAAACTACAGATTTATTGAGAGAGAATGCGTTTCAAGAGTTAAGAAAACCCCATATTCTGCCATTCTCAGGTTTTTCCACAATTGTTTTTTTTTTTAAATCAAAACTGATAAAGATAAAAACACATAACAACTCTAAATTACGCAAAACTAAACTCACTCATAAAATAACAAAGTTCAACAAGTCAGCAAACAAAAACAAGTTAGTTAGAATGGGTCTAAAAAGTTTAGAAGTTAGCCTCCTTATTCAGCCATTATGGATTGAAGAGATCCAGAATGCGTTTCAAGAGAACTTGAACTTTTTAAGCCACCACTCTAAAAACCAAGATTAGAAAATATTACCTGGGAGGAAAGAAACAACCTGAAAAATCTCAAAATAAATAACATGAAAAACTTCAAATAAACACAATAAAAAGAAAGCAAACAAAAACGAAGCAAACCAGCAAATAGAGATTACAGATGGAGTGTTAAATCCAGTTTACGCCTCTTATTGCCTTCTCCAAACCAATCAATCCGAGCTGTTGTTGGATCAGGCGAATAGACGAATTCTTGTAGTTTGTCAATTAACTCCCCTGCCGTTGAAGCTGTAACAAGGATTTGCCTCGCTGATGGTGAGATAAAATTTTTTTCTACAGCTTGATCAAGAAAAGACAACAAACCATCAAAAAAGTTATTGACATTTAACAAACCAATGGGTTTTTTATGGATGTTTAGCTGTGCCCAAGAGGTGATTTGAAATATCTCCTCTAATGTGCCATAACCACCGGGTAAAGCTATAAATGCATCGGACTTAACAATCATATGTGCAATACGCTCATGCATGCTAGAGACTTGTAACTCTTCCCCGATTGTGTTGCCTACGATATCTCGTACAGCTAATGGTTTAGGGATAATGCCGAGAACTTTGCTCCCTCCTAGGGATGCAGCTGTTGACACACACCCCATTAACCCAAGACTACCCCCTCCATAAATCAAATTAATACCCCTCGCAGCTAATGTCCTACCAAGATCAAGAGCTGCTGTGGTAAACTCTCCATCTTTACCAAATTGCGATCCGCAAAATACGCATATATTGCGGAATCGCGAATTGGTGTTTTCTCCATTTCTACAAGTGCTCTAATCTTGTGTAAGACACGTTAGATATTATGCTTTTCAATTGCAAGACAGGTTATGGAATGACATATGAAAATATGCAGAATGTATATATACACCCATAAAACTCTCAAATTTTGACACATGGGGACATACTTTCGGTGGGGGTTGCTCGATGCAGATTTATCGCCCCAAGATTTGAAAAAATGAGATATGCTTTCGGCGGGGTTTGACAAAACCTACACACTTGTCTCCCACGTGAAGCATGGAAAATGGAGATACACTTTCGGCGGGGTTTGACAAAACCCCCACACTTGTCTCCCACGTGAAGCATGAAAAGTAGAGATATACTTTCGGTGGAGGTTGACAAAACCTCCACACTTGTCTCCCACGTGTACTTATGCCATAGGGTAGTCATATGGTTTGTCAAAAAGAAAACTTGAAATTAATCAAACAAAATCAACAAACAACAACAACACAAAAACAACATTGATAATCAGATCAAACGAAACAAGAAAAAAAAAATTAGACAACAACAACACACATTCAAATATACAAGTAGTTGTGATTGTGGCTCACATCTTCCTCTGGTTTTACGTCCAGTAACGGCTGAAACGCCTTCTATGAGTCGGGGATTTGCTTCCCATCCAGTTTTCTTATAAACTGGCAAACAGGGTCGTTTTTAGTCAGATTCCCTAGACTATAACACTGCAATTCATCACGAAATTGTGTCCATAGATTAAGCAATTCACGCTGAACAAGTCCACAAGAATGTGACTCGAGAGTTAACAAAACATTATCCAGCGACTCATTACTCAAACCATTCTTAATAAATGAAAGTTTATCTTCTCTATTCCTGGACACAAAACCTAATGAACGACAAGTCTGGTTACAATTCCATCTAGCACATTTATAACATACTTGTAACCTTTTCGCTCTTCGCCTCTTGGCGTAGTAGCTCTTTCCTAGACCAGGCATGTATTTTGCGAGATTAATGTCCGGCTCACCGGACAATCTCACCTTGGCTTCGATAAGCCATCGGATATCAGCAGGCACATTTAGGAGCATCAATGCCCAAAGTCTAGTCATCCGTACTTTATAAATTTTAAACACAGCATTTTGAGGAAGTGAAGGGAAATATTTACGAAGGTTCGACAGAAAGATATCGGCATCCATTGAAGAGGAGAAAAGAAGAGATATTACCGATAATGCGATCGGGTTTGTTTTTCTCCAAGATATGCACGTTTCAAACCTTTGGCGAATGACTTCAACTTCCGTTTGGATGTTTCCACAAGCTGCTGCACAAATGAGCTCAAAGCACAGAGTAATCAAATTGAACAAAAGAAAGGAAAAGAAAAGAGCAGAAACGAAACTAAAGACACGTAAAAGAGATAACAACACAATAGCAAATAAAAGTAAAAAATAAGTAAAAAATATAAAAACAAATGAGACAGATGGCAAAGAGAGATAAAACCTGATCAATTTGATGACCTACGAAAGGAATCTCCTCGAGACACAAAAATCGATCATTATTACCTCATTTTATTTTTCTTTTCTTCTTTTTTTTTTATTTTTCAAAAACATTGGGTTGCCTCCCAATAAGCGCTTGGTTTAACGTCCTCAGCCCGACGTTGGTTCCATCATGGGAGGATCCAATTTCTTTTCTTCTCTAATGGGCTTGGATCCCTCTTCTAACAAGATACGGTCAATGCATATGGATGGGCCTTGGATTTCAACAATTGTCCACTCAATAGCTATTTTGTGATCTGTAAGTATTCGGACGAGTTTATCTTCTTGTATTCGTGCAAGGCCCATTTCCATTGTAACTCGCAAAGTATCATTCTCACCCAAGAATCCATAATTCAAATGATCTGGAAGTGACTTAAGCTCCAAGGTATTGGCTTTCATCACAGAAGGAAGAAGTTTCTCATTAGATAAAGGCAATTCAATGTACGAAACATCATACCTATTTGTGGTGATAGCTATAGTCTCATACCAAGATGTGTACAGCTTCTCCACTCTTTAGACACTGTATCAGCTTTCTTGGTTCTTTGAAACTTTCTATCCTTATGTGTTCACTAATAGCAACATCCACTCCATTCTTGCGAGTTAACTCAAAACATTGTTGTGGCAAATAATCAATAACGTCAACTGCAAAAACAGAATGTAAGTCATTAGAGTACCTCATTTCCTCAAAAATATTAAAACATATCACCTTGCCATCAACTCTATGGTCAGAGTGCCATCATGAACATCAATCTTGGTTCTAGCAGTTTTCAAGAATGGTCTCCCTAAAAGAATCGGTGTTGGATTAGGGGATGTCTCATCCTCTATTTCAAGGACATAGAAGTTTGCTGGGAAAACTAATTGATTCACCGGCACAAGCACATCTTCCACAACACTTTTGGTAAGTTGAATGGTAATATCAGTTTCCACAAAAGGTCCAAGATTTAAAGAAGCATAAATAGAATATGGCATGATGTTAATAAATGCTTCTAAATCTAACGTAGCTCTTTCAAACTTAGTTTTACCAATGGTGAATGTACCTGAATCTTTGTATTTCGGAGGAATTTTTCTTTGTAAAACAGCTGAAACATTTTTCCCCACACTTACTTTCTCATTTCCTTTTAACTTCCTCTTGCTGGTGCATAACTCCTTGAGACATTTTGTATAGCAAGGTACTTGCTCGATAGCATCCAGAAGTGGTATATTTACCTCGATTTTGTGAGACGTTTCCAGGATTTCTTGTTCTTGTTCCTCCTTCTGAGAAGTCAATGTTTTGTTTATGGTGGAAGTGGTGTCATCTCCTTCATCAGTTTGTGATTTCCCTGGCAAGACATCTAATTGCTCTCCACTTCGTGAAGTTATTGCACTAGCAGTCTCTATTGGATTGATCACTGTTTGAGAAGATAATTTTTCTGAGTCTTGGCCTTCAAATTTGCTCATGCTAGTAGCCAATTTTCCCATTTGATTTGCCAGGTTTTTGATACTTGCCCCAGTTTCCTGCTGGAATTGCATTGTGTTAGTGGCAAGTGCATTAACAATGTCCTGGAGAGACATACCTGAGTTTTGTGAAGCTGGTTGCGGTGCTGGATGTGGCATTGGTGGTGGTTGCATTTGAAAAGGTTGCTGCACTCTAGGTTGATTGAAACCTTGTGGCCGATTTGGTATCACATTTGGAGTGATTGGTTGATGATTCCAGTAACTGAAATTATGTTGATCTTCCCATCCAGCATTGTAAGTGCTAGAGAAATGATCATACCATTGCCTCGTTTGTCCTGGAAATCCACCCATGGCATTGGCTTGTTCCATATATTCTTCTTGTAAAGTTGGATCATGTCGATTGGATGCTCCATCGTAGAATATATCCCACATTCATAAGATTTTTGCATATCTCCTACAGCCATGTTTTCCACAAAGAGGTTAGCTCAGAAAGTTGTTGTTCAATGTTCGGAGTGCTTACCTCATTTACTATCCATGGTACTTGTGGCTCAAATCCGCTACTGAATTGATAGAAGTTTACTGCCATGTTATCTAAACACAAACAATCAGAAAAGAAAAACAAAGAAAATATGAATCAACAATGAAACAAAATAACAAATCGATTAGAAAATCAATCCCCGGCAACGGCGCCAAAAACTTGATGCGTTCGAAACTAGCAAGTATACTAGTCGCACAAGTAATAAAGTGATAAGTAGATATCGTTCCCACGAGGATTGATTCTAATTGAATTTGTTATTTTCCAGCAACAATAAACTAAACAGGGGGGGTTTTGTTGAATGATTAACTAAATGAAATAAGAATGCAATTAAGAATAACAAAACAGAAGTTAATTTGAATGAAAGATCAATGAGAGAAACTGGTTAAGGGATCCTTCTCTGCCACAAGATATGGATTTGCGAATTAATCATAGAATTGTCATCCAATTACAGCATTGAAATTATCAACCGTAGATAACAACAAGCTCTGTTATCCCAATCTTTCCTTACTTTGTTGTTAAATAAAACAAGCTCTTTATTTAATCTCTATCCATTAAACAACCTAGAACAAGCTCTCTGAGTTTAATTCAATGGATGCATTATGATAAGAAAGATAGGTTGATCTAAGCAATAAACACACAAGCTCGGATTATTTAACTTAGGTTGTATTCTCCAATTGCAATCTCTGATCACAATTTTGCTACTAAGGATTAGAAATTCAAGACAATTACGGATCAAGATTTCTAGTCTAGCAATAGACAATATCCAGATTATATTCAGTTGGCCACCCAAATACAATCCAGCAAGCAATCATAAGCATTAGACATGGGAAAATACAAGCAACTTCAATTAGAGAATTGGATAACAACTTCTTGCACAATCAACTTACAAAAACCATATCAGGGGCTTTGAAATCACCCTCAACCAATTCAGATTCAGTTACACATGTTTAAGAACGTGGTAAATACAATACAACATGGAGACATTCCAGAAAATGAAAGGGAAGGGAAAAACTTAGCAAATTTGATGTAATTCTCTTTGGATTGTAGTTCTTCCTCTTTCCAAGCTTCCTTTCTCCTTCAAGAACTCCAAGAGATGAAAGAATTCCAGAGCTGCAGCCTCCACCACGTTCTCCCCTCTTCAAGTTATGAAAATAAAACCCTAAAATGTGTTTAAATACTCTGCTACAGTAACCTGCTACAGTGTCCCGTATTATACATGCAACAGTGATTTGTGGAATTACATTTCTATACTTCTCACACTGTTTTGATTACAACTTTTGGTACACTGAATGGATTTATAAACCGTAAATTTCTCCAGAAAATAGACTTCGAGAGCTTTCCAACGGTATATAATATGTCATCGGGTTCATTGTATATCAATACAATTAAATCCGAGAAGATGGTTGACTAGCAGAGGTGAAAATGAAGGGTTTTACTCCATTTTTGTGCAAGTTGCTCCAAAACTCCTACAAACATCAAAACCACACAAAAACATAAAAATACCAAGGAATATAGCAAAGAAACATGGACGAATTGATATAAAAGTAATACATAAATAGACACCTATCAGCTTCTGATAGCTTTCCAAAGTTTATTCAGAAGCGCAGGCCTTGGTGACCCAACCACCAACCATGTTAAGCACATTTTTTCCATTCACCCACCGAATGGAGAGAAAACGGGTTACTACTATATATCCCAGCGAGGGAAGACGGATGACCCCAACCGCCTTTTTGGCATTCCCTCCCATGTGAAAGAATGGAAGTATAAGCAATTCTGGTGTGGTGGCGGTTGGAAGTATCAAGAAGGTGCTCGTCCAAAGGGGGAGAAGTTGAGGATCAGGAGGCGTTTTGGTTTTTGTGGTACCATATTATAATGACTCCCTATCCGTCTTTGTTATGACAACTCTTGATCAACTGACATTCTTTTCTGTTTTCATTGCAGCTTCTTGGACCAAACGTCCGCTGTTATCTCAGAAAGAGAGAGACGACTTGCAAGTGGTACTCAAGCTACCCGTGGACTCGAAGAACGTGCATAGCCTCACTGATCGGGAGCAGTTGGTCCGTCTTGGCTTATCACCTCCCATTCCTCCGGAAGGTAAGCTTGATTATTACTTTTCGATCTTACTTCATCAAACATGTGCTTGTTGTCTTACCAGTTTAATCTTCGCGTAGGACTATTTCCTTTACATCCTACCAAGAAGCAGTTCGCTCAACTTGTAGCCAAGATGCCGCTTAAGCCCTTCACTCATGACGGACCCAGTTCTTCCCAGAAGAAACGGAGCGGAAGTCCTCTAACTCTTGGACCCCCGAAGAGGAGAGCTAGTGGTCACAAGGAGATTCCCGTACGGAAGCCGGTTCCTGATAGGTCAACCTCCGTTCAGCCTGCGGATGAAGGAACAGCCACGAGGCCTACTGGGAGCAAGTTACCCTCAGCCTCTCAACTACCTAAGCGTTTTACCTTTGACAGTACGGGCTTTCAGAGTGGCTCAACATGTGGAGACTACCTTCGGGAATTGTCTCAAAGCGCTGCACGCCTCATGCCTACCAATGTCTTTCCAGAGAATGTAAAACTCACATACTTTGATGCGATCACTGTCGGGATGGGCATCATACTTCAGGTTAGGCTTTACTGAGACCCTTCCCTTTTTTATACTTTTGAAAGTCATGCCTTAATTCCTTCCCTCTCTTTGCCTTTCTTTCTGTAGGCGACAGGGCCCTTAGCTCAAGGAGAGTCTACCAACACCAACCTCCTCAAGGAGGTTAATCATCTCACTTCTGAGGTTGACGATTGGAAGGCGAAACATCTAGTCTGCCTCGACAGCTTAATCGAAACGGAAAGAAAAATGGCAGAGATGAAGGAACAGATGGGCAAAATGAAGGCAGACTTGTCCGAAGCCAAGAAGGAGGCAGTTATCCAACATAAGAGGGCCAATGATTTTGGCCAAGAGCTTTGAGAGAGGGCTGTTGCTGAGCAAAGTAGGATCAACAAGGCAGTTGCTCGCTTCTGTAGGGGTCGCATCTACCAGCAAGCTATGGAACGCTCCTATATTGATGGAGTCAATGGGGTGCGTAGATGGTTCCATGACCGCTACCCAGGGATTGATCAGTCTCCCATAGCTGAAGAGTTAAACTTGGTGGCAGAGTCAGCAAACTCTGATCCTGAGCAATTCCACCGCCTCATCCTTAAAGATGAGGATTACGAGTCGACATTGGACACAGCAGCCTGAGAGGCTAAGCAAGGCGACTCTACCTCATCGTCTTCAGACGAAGAAGGAGGTGATGAGACCACTTCTTAGAGATAGTTGGAATTGTTCCAACTAGGTAGATGCTCATTCATAGGGAATAATCATATCAAGGTTGCTCTCTAGGCCTTGACTTTACCTTTTACTGTCTTTACTTTCAATTCAATGTACTAGGTGAGGATGTGTGGCACCCCTCAACCAATTTTGATATAATAAGAACACTAAATTTTTTTTTTTTGGTGTTGCACTCTTTTGGTCTTTTCATCTTGTTGCAATTTGATCATACATGTGCTTTAAGGATGTATAATCACAAAAATTCTGAATAAACTGAACACTTTATTGATAATCTCTTTATTGGTCTCCCTATGGGAGTTGTTACACATGCATAAGCTCCTGGGCAGAGTTACTGCACATATAGAGAGATTACGAGTAGTACTTCTTCAAATACTCAATATACTATGGATGACGGAGCGACCTCCTATCCATGGTGACCAGTCTGTAGGTGCCTGGTCGGATGACTGTTTTGACTTGGTACGGACCTTCCTAGTTGGGCCCCAATGCTCCGTCGGTGGGATCTCGGGTACTTCGTAGTACTTGCCCACTTAGCTTATGCCCACGGAAGGTTCTCCTCGAATTATCATCAGCTTATGTGCCTTCTCTTTAAAGGCCATGTTGTAGCACTCTCGAGAAGTTCGTTGTTCACCTCTAACTTCCCCTATCCCGGCGGGTGTTGGAAATTTCAGGACATGATGATAGACACCCATAATGGCCTTAAAGTCGTAAAGTGACGGCCGACCAAGGATGGCGTTATAAACTTCTGGATGATCTACCACGAGAACATTCACCATCCTGGTTGTCTGTAGGGATCCTTCTCCCAAGGTTATAGGTAACGAGATTACTCCTTCGGGAATAACCTTCCCTCCAGCGAATCCCATCAGAGAAGTTTGGATGCCTCTCATGTCTCTATGGTTGAGACCCAATCGGTCAAATGCATCTAATGACATAATGTCAGCTGAGCTTCCGTTGTCAATCAAGACTCTCCGTAGCCTTTTATTGGCCACTATTACCGTGAGGACCAAGGCATCACAATGAGGATGATGGATACCTTGCGCATCTTGAGGTGAAAAAGAGATAACACTGTGATTCCCAACATTAGTGGAGGAGGCTGTCAAGTTGACTTCGTAGCGAGGGAGGTCATATCTCGCTTGCCTGGCTAGGTGCCTTCGAGCTTGGGAGCTCGAACCAGCCACCACTCCCCAAAAAATTGTGGCTACTTCTTCTAATGGTTCCTTCCCTTTGTCATTCTTGTTGGATGGTTCAGGGGGCTGATAAATGTATTCCTGTAGCTGGCCATCCTTGATAAGGCCCTCGATTTGTCTCCTTAATTCGAAGCAGTCTGCAGTATTATGACCATGGGCCTGGTAAAAATGACAATACTTTCTCTTGTCTCTTGTTTTTGGATTCGACCGTAAGGGGGCAGGTTCTTTCAGCAAACCTTTATCTTTGATTTCCTTCAAGATATCCTGCTGTGGCATAGTAAGCAACGTGAATGTACGGTGCTCCTCCTGAGGTTGGTCATGATGCTCTTGGTGGGGTCGGGTGGGTGACCCTTGCAACAAGAGACGATAATTTCTGAATGTATCTCGCGCAGAGCGTCGATCCGGAATCGACCTTCGATTTCTATCATGAGATTCTCTTCTATGATTATCATATGGTCGTCTATCTGCATGTGAGGAATTAGGTACCACCGGAGTCTGCCCAGGGTAATTTGCTTGAAAAATTTCCTCTGCATCAGCATGGCTAGAGACCCTTGCTAATGCTTCTTGATACGTACGTGGGAGGTTAACGGAGATTTCCCATGCTAGAGGGAGCTCCCCTCTAATTCCTTGAACCAAGCCTTGCATAGCGTAACCATCATGAAATAGATCCACTCGGGCAACCTCCCGCTGATATCTGTCTAAAAATGCACGGAGGGATTCATTACGACCCTGCTTGATTAAAAGAAGGCTCTGCGCTTGTCGACTTCTCGTTTTCATGTTGGTAAAATGTGTGAGGAAATTATGGGCAAGATCCTCAAAGCTGGAAATGGATGCAGCTGGTAGCCTTCTATACCATTGCTTAGCTGATCCTCCAAGGGTAAGAGAAAAGGTTCTGCACATGATTCCCCCTGAGACCCCTTGTATCTCCATATGAGAAATAAAAGAGTCTAAATGCTCTCGGGGGTCCGTCGTCCCTTGGTACAGCTCAAGTTGCGGCATCCGGAATCCGGATGGGTATCTTTCCCTAAGGATATCTTCAGCAAAGGGTGATTCCCATTGTAGACGACCATCTTCTTCTCCTCCTGAACGCTTGATCAACTTCTCCAGTTTATGGATTTTTTCATCCATTTCTCGCTTGAACTCCGCATAATGGTTATCTGATGTTTCCTCCTCTGAGACATCCATTGGGGCAACATCTGGGCGATGATTCCCAACTCTAGGTTGCGAGCTGGGGTGATTTCTTTTTGTCTGGTAATTACCCCCTAGAGCGTAAGGACCATGATAGGAATAAGCGGCTTGATCAACATTACTTCCCCTTGGTATCTGCTCAACGCTTGTATGGCGCTTCTTGTTCAGAGAGTGTCGAAGGTCTACTGCTGCTAACTGTTGTTCAGATATGATATGCGAAGGAGAGGGAATCTGTGGGCGACCTTCCCCTCCTTGAGCAATAGGATGGTGAAGATTCGGTTGAATGACCTGATGGCGAGGCAATCCAGTAGTCTGGGCGACTAAATCAGGACGCCCACCAACATCTGTCTGGACGTTAGGTACTACCACTCATTGGGTTATTCACAGCTGTATTTGCAGCCTGCTGAGCACTTTGTCCAAATGCTTGGTTGAACATAGTTACCATACGACTCATCTGTTCACTGAAATTTCGCATGGTGTGTTCCATGGTAGTTAGTCGATTCGTCTTGCCCTTCCTCGGTCTTCTAAGTGGAAGTCGGGGTTGCCTGAGGTTAGGCCCCACCCCAGAGGATATCACTAAAGCTCTCCCCGTATCAACTACCCTTCGGCGTCGGGGAGGCGCTTCAACCTCGATTTCTTTGTCAACCTCTAGGGAGGTTGAGTGTTGGGATTCGTGACTCATGATGAGTTTGAGTACGTTTGGATAGGAGCAACAACTAAAGAGGCTTAGATTGTTGTTCCCACATACGGCGCCAACTGTTGATGCACGATTTTCGGACGGCCGAGAAGCGGGTCGGAGCTCGGATCGTACGTCGGGTCCAGTCCTGCGAGTAAAGAAAAACAGTCAGGGGTGCCAGCGGTGGTGCCGGCGAAGACCCTCCGACGCTCAAGTCAGTTTCCGGCACTCCGAAATTTTCTGGGAGAATTTCCTAGAGAGAGAAGCTCTAAAAGCAAAGGAAATTTAGAGAGAGAATAAGTTCAGAAAAGTGTGCATACCTTGAGTAATAATTCGGAGGGTTTATATAGGAGTCCGGATGGGTCATTGTGGGACCCAGATAATGGGCCCAAATAATGGACTACAGTAATGGGCTTACTGTATTAGAAATAATTGAGCTAGGATGGGTCATTGTGGTACCCAGACAATGGGCCCAAATAGTGAGCTTCAGTAATGGGCTTACTGTATTAGAAATAATTGAGGCTGGGTCATTGTGGGACCCAGATAATGGGCCCAAATAAGTGGGCTTCAGTAATGGGCTTACTGAATTAAAAATAATTGAGGCCCAATTTTGTTATAGCCATAACAGAGAGAGAACTATCTTAGATATTAAAAGCTCATTTTCAAATTATAGATATTTATAGGCACAAGCAGGCTGGAACTATCCAATTAATTACATTGTGATCCAGGATTCATTTATCCAAGTAATTATGTTAGAATATATATCCATAATTCATAATGTTTCAATATGGTTGGTTCTGATACAGGATTGGAGATGTTAGATTTTTCTGAAGTTCCTAAAGTAAAGATTTGTCGCAAGACCTGCACTTGGAACATAAGGGGGTAACACGTAATTCTTATTTGTACATCTCCAATAAAAAACTACAATTAGTACCCTAATTTGTTTCATCCACACCCCGATAATAGATGTGCTTATTCTCCGAGATGAAATCCTTCATCCTCTTAGCTTTCTCAGATATCCGTTTACAAATAGGGAGATCTTGAATTGAGGATAAGTAAGCCAAAAAGCTACCACAAGGATCCAAGCAAGGAAAGATCTGATTTAGTTGGGACTAACCAAGCGAGGGAGGGAGCAAGAAGTAATTAATATTAAAGAACGCCCTTACATCCGTAGTTGATGTTGAAAGAAACAAAATTAGGGTTTAGAAAATATATAGAAATAATCATATTTTAATAAAATATACTTTTTTATATTTTTGATCGTATAAAGATAGTAATTTGCTTAAAGGGTGATTTAGTCTTCTAAATTTTTATTTAATTGGGGGTGTATATAGTGAATTCAGGGGTCCATATAGCTCACTATTACTTTTCTTTTAGTTTCATAGTAGGGGGCAAATATCACTACTATTTAATTTTTCCTTGGGTGAGACTATTTGCTACAAAGATCTACTCATTGCCTCCTAATTTATTTCTCTAAATTACTCCTATTATTTTTGGTCTTTACCTATTTTGTATAACCCATGTATGTATGTATTTTTTTTTTTCAATTCTTTCGCTATTTAATTTATTATTCCAATTATTTCATTAATATTATTTAAGATTATGAAACTACATGGTTGTTTTTACATATATTTTTTTCAAAATTTTCACTTATATGTAATTTTATACTTATTATTAGACATTAAAAAATAAACAATAATCTTGTTATTCAAATTTTAATATTTAAATCCATTTAAATTTGAGTCAAATTCAGACTTACTCATATTAAATGAATTCTTTCACTAGTCTTTATATAATCTTCAAACTATGATTAATTAAAAAAAAAGATGGGGTTATTTTCAACCAAAAATTAATCTAGGGTTTCAATTTTATATTAACAATCTTCCATAAGACTTGTCAATCTTTCCACTGTACATTAACTATCATACACTGTTTATTTAATTAATAATTAATTCGAAAGTATATATTAATTATTATTTTGGACCATTTATTTCAATTAATAATTAATTTGAGAGTAGGAAAAATAATTATTAACTATTTTAGACAATTGATTTATTAAGAAAAGTATGTATATTAATAGGTAGGAAACATGGTTTGAACTCGAGTATGCCAGATTATAAGTTGCATTGAGCATCAGATTATTATTATTGTTGTTGTTGTTGTCATCGTTGTCATCGTCGTCTTCATAAAAAAGAATTTAATTAAAAATTATTTTATTTTATTTTACCATATATATAAAATAATAGAAAATTGGTTATATTTTATGTTATGCATATATCATCACCTATATAATAAATGTAAATTATAAAATACGTTAAGACTTTTATAATACACTCTCTTAAGTTTTAAAAAAAATTATTTAAAATTTTTTATATTATATTAAGGATAAGTTTACGGTACATTACATAATAATAAGAATGATAATTTGCCAAGGCCTATATTACCCTTAAAAGTGTATTATAGTTTGTTACAAATTAAAACTCAATGTAATTATGCGAAATATCTAATAAAACAAGTAAATAACTTCTATACTTGGCAGATGAGGTCAATTCTTATGTACATAAAAGTGAAGAAATCAATCTATTTCATTCTTTGCATATAATTTTGTTACTTAAAAATCAAATTAAATTAATGTATTTTTATTTAAGTACTTATCTTAATTAAAGTCAATATAATTCTAAATTTCTATTTTTTTAATTTTCTAAATAAATAAAATACATACACATACATACATACATACATATCTATCTATCTATATTAATTTCAAATTTTAATTTTTTTATAAATTAGTATTTTAATTAATTTCACCTTATAAATTTATATTCATTCATCTTTAATTTTTTGTACTTTATAATTATTCATTGATCATTTTATTTTATTTTTTTCTAATATCAATTGTAAAATGATATGAAATAATTACCAATTTTATTGAATCCAATGAAGTAAAGAATCATAGTCAGTGTTGAACTTGTGAAAATCCATTTGTAAATTTAACTTTTAATATTATTGGTAATTTATTAAATTTATTTGTTTTCTTTTTGTTTTTCTTGCCCTATTTCTTGCATATTAGAATTTCATACTTTGTTATTTATTTCTAAGATGCTATTATACAATTAAAAAATTAAAAATTTTTAATTATATGAAGCAACATATTTGGAAATTAGTCATTTTGACTCATCTCTAATTATGACATAAATAGAAATTGAATAAAGAGAAATTTATAATATGTTTAACAACTCAAATTTTTAAACAAATTATATTTGTAAAAATAAAAATAATGATAAATAAATTATTTTATTTCATTTAAAAACTAAATGATTAATAAAGAGTTTACCCAAAAAAAATTAAATTTTTGAATAATTGCTATCTATAACCATCACTTGCCATTAGTTGTGTTATGAGTTTGACAACAACACAAAGATTCTCAAACAACAATCTATAAATCCCCACACAGATTGAGAAATTTTTCATGGTTGAATTATAAAGAAATTGTATTATTTATTAATTAATTTTATCTTAAATTATTAATATAAATATAAATTAAATAAATAAAGATTATTTGGTTCTTAAATATTATGTTAACTTAAGTTATTTAAGATATAAAAGGGTATTTATGAAATAAAAACCTATTACGTAATTTCGAAAAGAAAAAACTACTCAAGATTCATACTACTTAAAATAAGTTCAAAATTATACCATTTTTAATATTTAAATCTGAAAATAAAAAATTCTACCCCTTTTTCCTTTTTTTTTTAATTTTTGAAATTACTATGATCTCGTCGTTGTAGATTAGATGAACAAACCTAAATTTTTTTAGAATCCTGATGTAGTGTTCAATTTCTTAAAAATTGTAAATATTTTTTTTTCTCAAATTTGAATAAGAAAATAACTCTAACTTCTCTTTCGTAGACCAATTATTTTATGGGATAATCACACAGAACCCCCCTAGGTTTTGGCTTAATTTCATCCAGATTCACTGTTTATCAGTTTTAATCATACGATACCCCTTACTTTTTAGAAATTCATCATGGACACCCCTTCCGTCAGTTTTATCGTTAAGTGTATGTAAATAAATGTAATGAAAAGGGTTAAAAGAGTCATTTTAAACGATTTGGTCAACACTATATAAAATAAGGTAACCCCACCATCTTTGTTATTTTTTTAGCTTTCTTTCGAATCTCTCTTGTCCCCACTTCGCCACCCTTTCCAGTTCTTCTTGGCGCGACCCTTCTCTGTCTTCTGCTCGATCAGAAGCTGGTCCAGAACTATTTTCGACTGGAGGAAGTTCGTTCAGCACTTGGTCACTTGACTCAGTAAGTGTTAATGTAAGTTTGAGAAGATGTCTGCTTGTTTGTATTGATAGTGAAACGTTGCACACATACGAAACTTCTGAACTCCATGGCTGATGGTTTTTTTTGGTCATTCAAATAGTTTAATCGTTTTTTTGTGCGCTATTGTTATATGTAACTATAACACTAGTGTTTGTGTCAAATTATTTCTGCCGAAACCCTAAAATGGAGAAAAATTTGGGGTTTTTCTTGTTTGATAATAGAAGTTGGCAATTGATATCATAACATGTGATAATGACATGCATGCATTGAATGTGTTTTGCTTTGTCAGTTTTTAAGGTCAGTTTTAAGCCTCTGTACTGGTCATTCAATTTTGAAGTGTTAGGGGTTTTTGAAATTAATAGAAGAAATAGAAGATAGATTACATAACGTGTTGGTATCAACTGTTATGTTGTATATCTTGCATGCATGCATACATATTTTTGTTTTGAGCCTAGCAATCTAATGGATTCTCTCTCTCTCTCTCTCTCTATATATATATATATATATATATTGTTTCAACTTTCTTCTCATACACTTGCGTATCTGTGAATGCATATGGCAGTAGGATAAGATGGATCCCATTTATTTAACATTGAGATATTTAGAGTCTGAGTATCCTATTGGGCTTATTGACTATGATAGAGTCAGTAAGATAGGATTGTTTGCTGCAGCAAATTGGGTTTGCCATCTAGGGGTATATGATCATAGAGATGTTAAATTTAGTGTTAACTTACCTTGGAATGGGGATAGGATAGACATTGACACTGATGCCAAATTTCTAGAAGTATTGAGAGAGTACCAGAAAAATAAGTTTTTCGAAGTAACTGTGTTAGTTGAGGTTACACCATTAGACACTGAACCTTTAGCATGTGAGATGCCTGAAAAAGAAAATCAGGGGGAAAATGATGTTGGGGAGAGTGATGCAGGTGAAAATGATCCTACTAACCCTGGTAGACCTCAACCTGAGTTGTCCCAAGATGTTGAAAATGCAGGAGTTGAGACTGAGATGGATGCAGAAGAAGATGAGGTAGAGTCTGTTGGTCATTCTGTTAGCCATAGTGAGTATGACTCAGATGCAGACTATAACCCTAAATCTGATGCAGAATTTGTGAGCTGTGATAAAAATGAGAGGGAGGGTTGTGATAGTGGAAGTGGTGAAGAGGTGTCATCACATGACAGCTCAAATTATCAGAGTGATGGAGAGCATTTCCAAAAAATTATCAGCAGTTCAGATGAAGAGATTGGAAGTGCTAGAATGGCTAGAGTTCAAAGGCAACATTTATTTAGGCCAACTACAGATGGAAATGTGATCTTTAGGGTAGGGCAGACTTTTGAGAATATTCACCATTTTAGAGAAGCCTTAAGAGAGTATTAAGTGAGGAGTGGAATAGTACTAAAAAGAGTAAAAAATGAGAGAGAGAGAGTTACATGTAGGTGTACAGCAGCTGGCTATCCATGGAGGATTCATGCCTCCTTAACCCAACACTTAGTAACTTTCAAAATTAAAAGCTTATGTCCTGATCATAAGTGTGAAAAACAGCCTAACACTCCAGAATGCACATATTTATGGATTGCCAAACAATATGAAGACATCATCAGAGATAATCCTAATGT
The DNA here is from genome assembly GCA_013180625.2 of Boswellia sacra. Lineage (NCBI taxonomy): Eukaryota > Viridiplantae > Streptophyta > Magnoliopsida > Sapindales > Burseraceae > Boswellia > Boswellia sacra. Next base: position 103,596 of record SNVD02001586.1, read on the forward strand.
AGAAATTGAGTGGTTAGAGAAGGATATTAAGAGAAGGTTTGGGTTGGAACCTTCAAAACAGAAATTATATAGAGCAAAGATGAAAGCTCTTCAAGTGATAGGAGAAGATCACCAAAAAGCCCTTAACCTATTGCATAAGTATGTCAATGTAGTGCGTCTAACAAATCCTGGTTCAACTGTCTTTGTAAAGACAGATTATGAGTTGATTTCTGCATGTCCAAAATTTCAGGGCTTTTTCATTAGTTTTCCAGTTCAAAGGATTGGTTTTAATGGAGGTTGTAGACCATTTATTGGTATAGATGGATGTCATCTCAAGGGGCCAATAGGAGAGGTGCTTTTGGCTGCTGTAGGTATTGATGCTAACAATGGTATGTACCCCTTAGCAATAGGAATTTGTGAGGTGGAATGCAGCTTAACTTGGAATTGGTTCCTTGAACATCTAGGTGAGCATTTAGGAGGGGGTTACCCACAATGGGTTGGTTCAAGTGGTGAAGCGGGCCAGGATGGAGTTGGTACAGCACCAATAGTGAAGTCCTGGGTTCGAGTCTCCACAATGGCCTCCTCCATGATTTAAGTGGGAGACCGTGACAGTGGGTTGTGGTTGCGCTAGTCTCCTCCGAGGATTAGTCGTGGTGCGCGTAAGCTGGCCCGGACACCTCGGTTACAAAAAAAAAAAAAAATTTAGGAGGGGTTGATGCACCTGGGATGCCTATGACTTTTATGAGTGATAGGCAAAAAGGAATCCTTAATGCCTTAAATTTAAAGTGGCCATATGCATCTCATAGGTACTGTGCAAAGCATTTGTATGATAATTTCAAGAAAGAACACTGTGGGCCAGGTCTTCAGTTGCTGTTCTGGACAGCATGCAAAGCAAGTAATATTAATGACTTCCACACTGCCATGGAGGAAATCAAATTTGTTGATTACAGGGCATTTGAGTACCTGTCAAACATCCCTGCCAATAGTTGGAGTAGATATGCATTTGATGAAAGAGTCAAAGTGGACCATGTCACCAATAACATCACTGAATCCTTCAACTCCTGGATCAATAGGCATCGAGGTCAAACATATTTGACAATGGTAGAGGACATAAGAAGAAAGATTATGAAGAGGATGCAAAGAAAGTAAGTTTACTGCTTCTTATTCCCTATAAGTTTACTGCTTCTTATTCCTTATAAGTTTACTGCTTCTTATTCCCTATTTTTGTATGCTTATTTCTTCCCATTTCTGTTCACCTTCCCATTTCTGTTCATTGCAGGCATAAAACTGCATTTTGCTTGTTGAAATGTTTATATTTGATTTTTTTTATATTCAACAACTGATTTCTGTTTTTTTTTCCAATATCAGGTACAAAGAATGCCTTGGATGGCATTCAGATATTGGTCCTAGGATTAGGGAAATAATTAGTGATAGAGGCAAGTTAAGTAGAATCATGGAGGTGTATTGGTGTGGAGCTTTGGAGTTTGAAGTTGTGTGTACAGGAAGAGTTTACATTGTCAGACTAGATGCTAGATTTTGCTCCTGTGGTTTATTTCAAATTTCAGGAATACCTTGTGTCCATGCAATAGCCTGCGCAAATGAGAGGAGGATTGAGGTCAATCAGTTTGTAGATAAGTTACTATTAAGAGATATGTTTATAGCTGCATACAACCACCATTTGAGGCCCATACCAGACCAAAGTGAATGGCCTGAGGTGGCTTGTAATAATCTGGAAGCTCCAAAGAGGAGGACAAAGGCAGGCAGGCCTAAGAAAGCAAGAAGAAGGGCATTTGATGAAGACCATCCTGCAAACTCTTTGTTCACAATGCGATGTTCAAATTGTGGGGGATACAATCACAATAGAAGGGCTTGCAAGTCAGCCCCAAAGCAGAATAAGGTCATATGCATAGAAGTTGTTTTTCATAATATTATCATATTTTTAATATATACTAACTGTAATTGTTATGTATGTGTCAGAGACCATCAACAACAGCAGCTGCATCAACATCAGCTGCATCAACAGCAGCTGCATCAACAACATCCCATCAATCTCCTAGCTCATCTCAGCAACCTCTTATACCATCTCAGTAGTCAGTGGCTTCACAGACATTAAGAAGAAGGAAGGGTAAAAATTTGCATTTTGGCTTTAAAATCGTGGAACTTTTTAACTTTGACTAATTATTATGTTTCTACTAATTTACACCAGTACCCCAGCAATCTCCAACTGTAAGGCAGGCTGGATCAACATCATTTCAGCAATCTCATATACCACCTCATCAATCAATGCATTCAAATACATCAAGTAGAAGAAAAGGTTATTGCATTTATCAATATTGTACAATATCTATTTATGATTTATCTTTTATAACTTGCTCTAATTTATCAGCATCCAACCAACCTTCAACTGCAAGGCAATTTACACCATTCTGTCAGCAACCAGCAATAACACCAATACCATCCCAGCAGTCAGTTGGTTCAACCATGTTAAGGGCAAATAGAGGTAAAAAATTTAGAGATTTTGTCTATCTCTTTTGCTTTCACCTTTTCTTTGTTAACCATGTATACTTCAAAAATGCATGCAGGCACAAGGTCACCTCCAGCAATGCAGTGAGAGTGCATGACAGCCACCAGCAAGCAATGTTTTTGTTTTTTGGTAGGTTTTGGTTTTACAACAACCGAAAATGGTTAAGGGTTGTTTTTTTGTACAAAGACTATGACATTTAGATTCCTATAAGGAATCATTTAATGTCTGTTTATCTTGTATATTTACCACAGTCTTTTAACATTGCTTCATGCATTTGATGTAATTTTTTTGATAAGAATGATACTTATTTACAAGTAATGCAAAAGTATGCATGTTTTTCAGTCTGTTACTATTGGGCAATAACAGAACTTTTATTCCTTTTTTTTTCCCCACTTACATTATCTTTACAAGGTATGCAGTTAACAGAATAATGAAAATATAAACTACTAACTTGCAGGACATTAGAGCATTCTCTAGTTTTTCAGATCTTTGCATGACAATATTATTGTTCATGACCAATTGCTTCAGATCTCTATGCATTTGACTTGTAAGTGTTGCACTAGCATTCGTATCCATTTCTTCCATATGACCATGACAAACTTCTTCAAACTTATAAACTTCTTCATTATCAGGCTCCCACCACCGAAAATAATTGCATGTCCCTGTTTTGCATACAAAATATAGTTTACCAGGATTCCTTGCTGATTCAGATATCATCACAGCTGCTTTTGTTCCACACCTGCATCTTCTGTTTTTAAACTTAATTAAGTTGCCATTAATCAGCTCATTTCTGCCATAAGTATTACTTGATTCACTGTCTTGTTGCCTTGCACTAGTTGAGGTTGATTGACTCATCTTTTGGGATATTGAGCTTTTCTTGCTCTGCAATTTGAAGTTCTTACCTGTTGTTCAAAAACTGCTTCTGCTTCTGTGCTGGTATTGTTGATGAACTGCTTCTGTGTAGATTTGGTGGCAACTGTTTCTGTGTTTTTTCCCACAATTGCTGCTTTTGTGCTGCTATTGTTGATGAACTGCTTTTGTGTTTTTGAAGTTCTGACTGTTGCCTTGCACTCATCTGGAGTTGGTTTTCTTTTCTATTGTTGATGAACTGCTGTGCTGTGTTGGCTTGTTGTATCTTTAGGCTTGTTTTGTTTTTATTTTTCTGCTTTTTGTGTGTTTCATTTGCTGGGTTTGTCTTCATTTTATAGTGCCCAAGACAGGTTTGGCTTGCTGTATAAACGGCTGCATTCCAACTGTTCCAACGGCTACTGCAACATCTATTAACTTAAATTCAAATTTTAAGGGCAACAAAGTAATTTCGAACATTAAAGTGCCAACTTCATAACAATAACAAGTTGACTACAAGGGCAGAATTGTCATTTAAACTCGCATTGACTTTTTAATTTCTATACAACTTTCGTCAAACTAAAGTTAAGGCTATTTAGGTAAAATTGTATTTTGTGGATGGAACTGTGACGCAATCTGATGTCACTTAACAGTAAAACTGACGGAAGGGGTGTTCATGATGAATTTCTAAAAAGTCAGGGGTATCATATGATTAAAACTGATAAACAGTGAATCTGGATGAAATTAAGCCAAAACCTAGGGGGGGTTTATGTGATTATCCCATTATTTTATTTTATTCCTTTAGATGTAAAAACTTTTATATTTAATTAGCTTCATTAATTAATTCTTACCACATCTAATCATTTATTGACATTAATTACATATATTAGTTGAAATAAATCCAATTATAAAAAAATTGTTAATAAAAAATTCCTTACACACAACACAAAGAAGATGCGCATTCAAGGATAATACTATACCTACAATCAATTACTTACAACATGAGTTAGACAAAAATTTACTAGAGGAAGAAGAAACAAAAATTGAAAAGAGGAAGTTATATCTAGTATAATTTTGTCAACTTAGGTTGTAAATAATTGGTTGTAGCTGTAGTATTATTCAATTTTCAAACTAAAAAAAGTTTGAATTATGTCTGTAACCTGATATGATAAGTCGACATGACAAAAATTCATTAGAGAAAAAGACAAAAAAGAACGAAGGAAGTTATATTTTCAATAGGATTTCACCATGTAGACTACCACATTATATTATAAAGTTTGGATTGTATGTAGATTATAAATCTAGTATTGTTGTCCATCTATTCAATTTCAATCGTTGAATAGATCTCGTTCATTAAAAGAAAAGAATAGAATGAATGAATATAATATATTAATCCCACATCATTCGTGACAAACACCAAACCTTCACGAATAGAACTACTGAAACTCAATGCAATGAGCATCCATTATTATTACTTCAAGAATGGAATGGAGGTTCAATTAGAGTTCTGAAATTCATCTACCTGATTAATTTGCAAGAAGAATCGACAATGTCCTGCCGGATTTTCTCAATAAGAACCTGCACATATGAAATTAGCTAGCTAGCTTCTTATGAACCTGGCATAAAATAAAATTGAAGGAGGACTAAATTAAAATACACTAGAGCCATTTATTAAATACGATACAAATTACAGAATATATAACAAGATGTGCCTCTCCACTGTTGAGGAACATAATAAATAGTGTAACAAATCACAAATTTGAAGTGCTTCAGGTTAAAAATTGAAAACAACTTGAAAAAAGATGACTAAAAATTGAGTCCAATTTCAGAAGTTAGAAGGATGAAGGAATTAAATCAAATAAGAAAATGGACGATTAGCGATGGAAAAAGCAAGCGGAAAAAAGGAGCACCATTTAGCTTATTAGAACGCAAGGTCTGACTTAACTCGGAGAAAAATGTTAGCATGTGGCCCAATCACAGAACTGAGATCCTTAAAAGGAAACCAGAAGCTACTTGCTCAGCATTACCCCTGAACAATAACATCAATTATTTCAATTCATTTGATTAATCCTACACTGCAATTAAAAGGTCACACCTGATATTCCACCCATCAAAATGCAACAATGCAGCCTGACAATTTTCCATTTTAGGAGATTTTTGTCAATATTAAAATTTTCTTATAATAGTTCCTTTTTTCACTAAACAAACAATCACCAGAGTTTAATGTGGCACAATATCAACCAAATAGGAAAAAGGCAAGGGCTTCAGCCTGTGAACAAAGAAACAATACAAAACAGAACATCATATTTCCAATTCTAATGCAACCCAGGAATCAACATGAGACGATAAAGCACTCTCCGATTCCAACCAATGATAACCCATGCCATCCCATCCCTTCCTTTTCCCAGAAACCCAAAAAGACTGCTGTTTATCTTCCAGCTAATTGATCTATTCTTCATTCTGACTTTCATCTTTGACAAGCTTGATCATATCATCAATTCGAAGAATGGTTATGGCTGCTTCAGTGGCAAACTGCCGTACAGAAGAATTTAAAAAACAAAATTAGCATTTTGTACTAAAATGAACTGAACAAACACACACACACACACACGTGCATGCATAGACTTTCACCTGAATAATCTTCACTTTGCTCATTGCAGGCTCAATAACTCCTGCTTCTAAGTTGTTACGAACTGTGCCCTTTGACAGGTCTAGTCCCATGCTGCAAGCCAAACATAATGCACAATGGAAGAGTAAAATAGTCAGTAGCTAAATTGCTTTTGACTTGGGCATTATTAAATTTATTTTGTAGTCCACATACTATTGGCTTAAACAGATTGCTACTCTATGCAACAGGAACAAAGCAAATTCCAAAATTCGAATACCTTGATAAATGCTTCTTATCAGCCTTGGTTTGTGCAGTGTGGTGGTAAGCTCGTAGCTTTGCAACTAACTCGGTTGCATCTTTAGCAGCATTTACAGCAAGCACCTGCATTGGATAAAAACAACAGTATAATTAAAGTGGGACAAGTGATCAATATTTATGCATCAAGCCTCTAATTTATACTACACCTTTGGTATAATCAATAAAGATTCAGCGAACTCAGCAATTGCCAGCTGCTCCCGGGATCCTAGAGTTGTAGCAAGGTATTCCAAGTACACAGACAAAGCAGCTTCAACTGCACCTCCACCAGCTACAACCTGTATTGACAATACAACAACGAACAAATATAAATAAGAATGACAGTAACTGCAATCAAGAATCAATCTTTTGGTCACTAAAAAAAACCCACCAATTCCTTTCCCACTCTCATCTGAAAACAATACCAACTTTAAGCTTAAAACATATGAATAAAAAACATTCCTATTTGATAATAAATATTAGAACAGCAACCATAGGCACTGCATGACCGGTGAATATCATAATTGCAGCATCTAGGGCCGCCCATTTTGGAGCCGTACAGAAATATATCATTTCGGTTTGTGTCGATTCATTGATATAAAATCATTTTGTTTATGCTATACAATGCGTAAAATGTGCAGATCCGTTACACCATCTAGACACTATTAACTTTGCAGTTCTGAGATGCTATCATAAACATTTTGACTAACAACAGATATTTCATATTATGTCATCCGAACTTCTGACCGAAAGCCACATTAAAGAAATAGCATACTCAAATTCACATAAATGCATCAATGTGAAAATCATAAAAATAGATTATGAAAGTAATCAGCATGTGCTAAAGTTTACCGTATTAGACTCAAGGGTCCTCTTGACTATACACAAAGCATCATGCAGAGCTCTATCCATCTCATCAAGCATATAGTCATTTGCTCCTCTAAGTATCAAGGAAACCTAGAGAAAATTGAGACAATGAGAATTAGAAGAAATAAACATAACCTATGAAATCAACAATCCTTTTGCAATAGTTAACTAACTTCAAATTTGATCAATTTTGTATTGATTAAGAATACAAGAAACACTGCTGTCTTGGGCTTTTAACCATGTTGATAAATTGGTGGGGCAGATTTGGAGTATTCTTAGACTCAGCTCTCACCCCAAAAAGAATAGATGTATGGACATCAAACATCAAATCCCCCTAAAAGGGGTTCCAAAAGGATATAAAGCGACTAGATTTTAAAGTTGAGCAGTGTCAAAATTTATAGATTCCAACATAAGTAAATCACATACTGCACTTGTGTTCTTAGTCCCTTTTATCATAATCACATCATCATCAGCAACACGCTCCTCTACCACTTCATCTGCACTTCCAAGAAGGGATGAATCAAATGTTTCCTCCCCTTCCATATCAGCAAATGTTGACACCTGATTATACATAGGAAGAAAATAATTAATATAATCTCAATCTCAGACTGTTCCAAAAATTTGACAGTAATGAGACACCCAGGAAAAATAATTTATATAATACTTATTTAGCATATTAATGATTGATCGGCTTGAATAAGAAAAACAGGTTCCAAAATCTAAGCCTGACAAGTTACTTAAAAAGCATGTCTTCAGTATGCAAAATTAAACGTAATATGTATTTGTACAAGCAGTTCTTATGAGTAAAATCTTGTTGGTTGTTTTGATATATACATCTAAGTCTCACAGGTGTGTCAAGTTATTCATGGTACCAAGTACAACAGCAAAATTTTGGCTCTTTTCCACCAAAAATTATTAAAACCCAAGGACTCATAAAAAGCTAAATATAAGTTAACAAATAAATCATATTGTAGCATAAACTAGGACCCTCAACTCAGCCAACGTATGAGAGAATTAGCAGTGTATACCATGGTTGCCCCAGTTGCCTTGGCGACGTGACGCATATCCTCCTTCCGTACACGTCTTACAGCAATAGCCCCAGCTTCCACAAAGTACTAAAATAACAACAAAAACCAGAAAAGGAGACACATTATTCATATAATAAAATCAGGCCTGAATGCAAATGTCTTACATGGAAGCAATAAATTGAAGTAAACTGCAAAAGAACAATCTAAGAAGATATTTACCCTAAGCACACACTATTATAGAGAAAATAAATGGAAACAGAGCTCCAAATGTAACATAAGCTAATTGAATTTAGAAGTGCAAGAAAATAAAACTAAAAATAAAAATAAAGAATAGCTTGCCTTCAGTGCCATGTCATCAATTCCTTTTGTTGTCAGAACAACATTAGCTCCAGCTTTCAAAAGTTTCTCAATACGTTCCTTTGTCATATCAGCTTCTCTGTGGAGGAACTGGTCTCATCAGTGACAGATTAATGCAATGAATTGAAACATTATATAAGAATTTTCATTAAGTTCTGCATCAGAAACCTACGGGGCGTTTGGATATAGCCATTTTTGGTGTTTTGCTTGTTTCTGTTTTGATAAGAGTTTATCGAAGAATGGGAAACAATTGTTTGGTTACATGTTTTCACTTAAAAACACAAAAAAGTACAACCAAGATACAATACTTATAATGCACCATTCTTTATGAAAATGAAAACAAGTTTTTTATGTTTTCCCCCCTCAACTTTTTTCTTTTTCTTTTGTTCCTTATTTATTTTCAAATGAAAACACAACATCACACATAATTAAACACATTCTCTATCATTCATTCTCTTTGAAAATCATGTAATCATGTCTTCTATTTTCATTTAGAAATCAAAATTGTAAAAACAAAAACACAGATTCATAACCAAAAGCCCCCTCAGAAGACTCATTAAAACCATAACTATCCCCCTAAAAGCAAAGGCGTAATGTAAAGGCTTCTAGTACCTGTTAGAGAGAGGATAATTCACCAAATGAACCCTAACAATATACTACTGCTTCAACACAAGACAACATCATGTCTGTATACATAGGAATTCGAAAATTCGACAATGACCAATTAATCATAGAATCCAAGCTTTGCAGTTCAAGGATTTGGATATTCTTGCATTTTAACATGTTCAATTTTCCTTGTAACTAGTCAAGTTGTTGGCTTATCCTAGTAATACAAGCTGAAAACTTCAACATATCCAATTGTACAGAGTTTCTGACTTTCACCACGTATGTTTTCAATCTGTAATCATGTCAAATAAATGCAAAATGCATGTAGACAGGTCTAGTACGAGCCAGTGTATGAAGAAATTAAGACCATATAATAAATTAAGGTCCACCATCCAATCACCTTTGACGAATTTTCTCAAGCTCCCTGGGATCAGTGACTAACACTTGCACACCCAATTGCATTTTTGTCTTCTGAAGGTTAAAGTCAAGACATGCAATCTTTGCAGGGGCAACTCTCAGTGGCATTCCTTGGGCTGCACGGCCAGTATTCAATGCATATCCATTCAACAAGTAGCTATCTCTTGCACTTTGTCCATGAGCTTTTAAAATGTTAATTCCCTGGAAATGGGAAGATCACCTATGGTATTATAACTTTTGCCATGAAAGCAGAACAGATCATATTCTACTAAATCATATAAAATATGAAAAAAGGAAGCTCCAAACACAGATGAAAAATATGCAGCCTCCCATCCCATAATAGGACCTGATAAAATAATTTTTCATGAATAGGAAATTAAATCATGTGAAACTACCAACCTTGATAGGGTATTTGACTTCCCCTCGTGCATTAGTCATCTTCACTGCTTGTACTGCATCTACAACCTTGACAGATGAATTAAAACATAGATAAGTGAAGCAGGCTAATGAGAACTTATACAAAACATACTAGAAAATAAAGATGGGTATTTAAATCAAGTAACAAGATATGAGAGGAACAGCTTTAACCAAGTGACAAGATATGAGAGCATCAATTTCAATGGATATCTACACTCTCGAGGCAAAACCATTACCAAGTTGGCGAAGAAGTCACTGTCACCAGCAATCAATTTTGAAGACATGCTTGTCTTAGCACAATTCACTAAAGAATCTTTCCCAAGCTTTTCAACCTGAAAAAAGAAACCAAGAACAGCACTGTTAAGAACATTATCCAATTGAAAAACTTAACCGTTACATTGCCATGCGTCATAGCAATGGAAGTATGAGTCAAACTCTTGTGCGGCATTTCACTTTTGTTAAGTGCAACTTAGAAACTATTTATCTATTAGGTTTTTTACAAGCATTTTTTTAAATAAGAAACAAAAACTTGCATTATAATGAAGATTCACAAGAAAAAACAAATGTGGTGAAGAAGATTAGGTCTTTACAAGCATTACACCACAGCATTGCTGCAAATATACAACTAGCAACCAGTACAAAATGTCATCCATGGATCTTAATAAAGTTCACGAAACTGAAGACCACATGCATATTCTCATAGAAGAAGTGACTAGCAGAGGCTCACCTTAACTGCCAATTTTTCTTCAACATATTTGCATGCTTCCCTCATTGCAAGCTGTTTACAATTAATAAGCAAATATGCCAGCTGAATCTAAAAAGGAAAACAAGAACAAAAAATTGACACAAAAGAGGTACTCACTCTATATCCACTGATAATAGATGTTGGGTGAATCTTATTCCTCACCAGATCATTTGCTCTCTGCAGAAATTAAGAAAAAATCATAGATCACCAAGTCTTACTACCTTCCATACCGGTGAATTTGCTACTGATCAATATGAGTTTTAAGTGGAGAATTTTACACATAAATCAGATGCTGGAAGCAAACCAGCTGCAATTACCTTCAGCAACTCTGCAGCCACAATAACCACTGACGTTGTTCCGTCACCAACTTCCCGGTCTTGAAGCTCAGCCAACTCCACAAGCACCTGTCACCTCAGAAGAGACGAATCAACAAACATGTAGGAGTGGCGTAAAAGTGCTAACCACAACATGCACACACAAAAATAAAGAAATAGCATAATGAGACTGTCAACCTTGGCAGCAGGGTGCTCAACTTCTAACATCTTGAGAATTGTAGCACCATCATTAGTTATCGTCACATCACCAATATCATCAACAAGCATCTGCATTTAGTCAAAAAGAAATAAAAATCATATTATAAAAAAGCAGAACCCAAAATAATGTAAATTAAAAAAAAATCCTACAACTGATTTCACAAATTGTCAATCAAGCAGTAAATAGTAAAGAAAAAACAGATTGCACCTTCTTCAATACAAGTAACACAAAGAGAGGGAGCACAAGATAGACATAGGAATACCTTGTCGAGTCCGACCGGACCAAGTGAGGATTTTACAATATTGGCAACAGCTTGACACGCCACCACTACACTCATACCAACAAAACAAACAAGCAAACTTCATTCAAAACTTCGCGTCACATGCTCACAATGTTGTCAAAATGAACAAAGGAGTAGTTTAAGGTTGAACATCAAGAGTGAAAGGGATTACCATTTTGGGTGCGAACGTCTTGGCCGGATTGGCGGTCGCCTAAAATATCAGGCGTTTGAGATGAAATGGCCATTGTAGATTCACGATAGAGCAAACCCTAGAGCAGAATGCAGCTGCTTGGAGAGATAAGAGGTCTAACACTGCAGCTTATATAGTTAGGGTTTCAGCTTCAAAAAAGCATATACCCTCTATCTCAAACTGTCAAAAACCAAACCATTACTCTGTAAAATAAAATCAATTCTTACCGGCGACGGCAGAAGTGAGGCAGCGGTGGCAGTGATGTTGAAGGAAGTGGGGACTTGATACTTAGAGTTAGGGTTTGAAAAAATTGCACTGGATACTTCTTTTTCCTCTGTGGATAAGTCCATAGTAGCATTTCGTAGTTTCCAATAGTAGAGTGACAGGTGCACAAACTAATTTAAACTGAAAAATTGTTTGTCGGGTCGGGTATTAAAACCAATATGGCAATCCAAGATTTCGTCAGATTAATTATTACAATTTTTGTTTTTGGATTCAAGAACTTTCAGGAATGAGCATATTTTATTATTTTATATAGATCATAAATCAACCAAAAAACAGTGAGTTGCCGAATGTAAACACGGCATAAATCAAGGGTAGGTTCAGATAGACCAAAAACCAAATTTTACACATCACATTCACACGTATAAAAACCAGAACCACGTGACATTAACATACGAGGAGTACGAAGTGCCATCCCAAAATGAAAAATTAAATTAGCATTCTTAAATTTCTTATCTTAAATTGCCATTGGTGAAGCTAAGGATGGTGAGGGTGCGTGTCTATTTGATGGATGTTTACCAGAAATAATTTGGTAAAGATTGCAGTTATTTCCGTCAGATTGTTGTCAAGCATTGCAAATTGGTTGGGAAAGAAGTGGTGGCTAGGTTTCAAAAATCAATATGGGATATTTTATTTTTTTTCCCAAGAGGTTAACCAAAAAAAAAAGTGCATGTTAGATACTACAAATTACCCATCAATTTCACTTTCCAGCTATTAAGTTAAACAAGATAAAAGTAAAATGGAAAACAACTTAACATTGGATGAAAAAGTTCAAAAAAAAGTTAAAAGAGTCCGTAAAAATAATTGTTGTTCATGTCAGCAAATTGAAGTTAAGAATGTGTTCTTTTATAAATTTAGTGTTTTTATTTTCAATTGAATTTAGAAATATGTGGTTGATTTTGAATTATTTTAAATTTTAAAAAGAATATATGGTTGAGATTAAGTATAAATTGTATTAAAAAATGTGCAACACAGAAAACAGAATTTGAATTCATAAAAGAACAGAGTCTAAATTATCTTTCTATTTTTTTTTTTTTTCCTCCCTCTCTTGTTTAGGGTCTGGGCAATGGTAGTAGAGTTGACGGAGGTGGCGTTGGCAGGGGCTGGCGTTGGGGGATTGACGTTTTGAACAATCCCGACTGTCTGTTGGCGCTGAAGTTTCCCATATTTTATTACGCCCGATGATTTTTTATTAGTAAAAGGAGGTGCGCATAAGGTTATTTTAGGTATTTTGGATACTTTATCTTTTCTCTCCTTCTATTGTCGATGTCAAGACTGCTTTACCGTTTAACTTAATGATGGGGAGTGAAATTCGAGAGGAAGTTGTAATTTCTAATTTTTTATAGAGATTTTTATTTTTTCCTGCGTTAACCTTAGGGCAAAAAATGGAAATTTGTCAATGAAAGTGGATGAGTTAGGTCACGGAGGAATCGCTAGAACCTAGAAGTACAGTTAGGTCATGGAAATCATGTGGCTGTTTCAATCCAGCAGATACTTAGCCTGCCAGGGCGTTGCTTGGCTGCCATTTGGCGGCCATCTATCACAAAAGACTGAAAAAAGAAATATCATAAAATAAAAAATAATATAATATATAATAATATAAATTAAAACACATAGAATATTATAAGTGACAAAAAAAATTTAAGAGCCCACATTTCCGTATGTAGATTCTACTAAATTATATAAAAATTAAATATATATCTAAAAAATGTTATTAATTAATTACAAATAATATTAATAATAAAGATATTAACGTAAGACATTAAAATTTTTATAATAAAAATTTGTAAATAATAAAAAAAAGGATTTTCGTTATTACTAAACATAAATGACATAACACGTAATTTTGTATGTGTATAGTAGTAAAAAGGTAATAATATATTTTTTAAAAGAAATCACTACTTATCTTTATAAAATTGATTATTTACTATTTCGTATAAAAGTCATAAATCACAAATAAAAGTTATAAACTATTGCATAAGAGTCGTAAATCATAAAAAAGAAAAGTTGTACACGAAATTGTTGTTCAATCTGAAGGGAAAATTACTAAAATTTCCAATAACCATGTGAAAAAACATAAACAAGACAAATAAAAGTTGTGAGCGCCTAAAAAAAAAAAGTTGTAAACGGCACTATTCTCTTCCACTATTTCCTAGTCAAAGTCACTATTCATTTTTCACCGGCACATATTTGTTGATTTTGATAAGTATAAGAACTTTGGAAATAGGATTTATAAAACATCATTTAATTTCTATTAAATTAATTATTTACACAATATAATTAAAACTGATTATTTTTAGTTACACCAATTTAACGTTCGATGTTAACGTTAAGAAGATGCAAGACTATTTATGAGAAGAGTTAATTGTTAAGAAGGGACAAATTTACTATTAAAAGTTGTGAAGGCGTTTAATAATATTACTAATAAACAATTAAAAAAAGTCACTTATAGTTTTCATATTTTATTATGACAATTTGTTTTGTCAAATCCATTTTGTAGAGTTTCTTCTAAGTTTTATTATGTCAAACATAAAATAAGATGCAATTGGGCCAATTTGAGTTTCTCTTAGGCTTAACAAGCAAGCCCAAGTCCGTAAACCTTTTACCCTTTGGACATGCTTCATGAATTGTATAGTATATCTGGTATTATATTAAATAGTATTGTATTGAATTATATTATATCGAATTGAATAAATTTTATATTGTATTTGATTTGTAATTATATTGTATAGATGTTAAACACTGTGCTTGATAAAAAACTATATTAGACTGCTTTAAATTCTTTATAATAAATTAAAATAGTTTTAAAATAAGATAATATAAATTTTAATTGAAAAATTCATAAATTCATTCTTAAATAAATAAATATAAAATATATAAAAGTATTAATTTAAATTTAATAAAGAATTTTAAAAATTAATATGCATATTTTACATTTATTATTTTAAAAAATTTAATTAATTAATTAAAATGTCTATTTATAGTATTATTTAATTATATTTATATAAAATTAGCCATGTATAACATTTTTATATTATTATAATTATTATGATGACTTTTTGTTAAAAAACATACATATGATTTTTTAAGGCGTCATACCACTTATGCAATCCAAACCCGTGCTGAGGCATGATATAACTTTTGATCATATAATGCGGCACAGTCCGCTTCTTTTATGTAATGCCGCCTCTCAGTCAAACCGAACATGGGGTAAGCCATTTATGCTATCCATTGCCATGCTATACCGTCTGTCAAACATGCCCTTGATGATAAAATGGAAAGCCAAAGTTGAAGAAGCAGTTTTTGAGAAAGTTATAAAAGTTCATTCTAATTACTTCCAAGTTTCTTCTTAACCTCCATGGCAAAGTCATAAACCTTGGGAGGAGGATGAGGCAGTGACTTGGAAACACTCTCCCTCTCCATGCACCTTTCGGCCCAACCAATAAGCTTGGGGCCAATCAATGTATTGAACAACGACGATGGATTCACAAATGGGCTTTCCACTGTGAATCAATACAAGAACTTTTTTATGAATTGGATTGATCTC
Organism: Boswellia sacra; assembly: GCA_013180625.2. Lineage (NCBI taxonomy): Eukaryota > Viridiplantae > Streptophyta > Magnoliopsida > Sapindales > Burseraceae > Boswellia > Boswellia sacra. Next base: position 119,117 of record SNVD02001586.1, read on the forward strand.
CAGGAGCAATGGGCTCTTGTCCAACAAGTTCTCTTCTTTGCATTCATAGTTGATTCCCTTCTCAACCAATGCAATCTTCACTCTCATTGCAAAAGGCTTGCCCATGAATCCAACAATAACACTTTCTTCTCCATCAATTTGCGTCAAGATTCAATTCAAATATGTCGTTAATCTCCAACCCTTGCATAGGCCGCTATTTATAACACCTTGGAACAACTTTGATGTCATTGCTTATGAAATGTGCAAGATCTCTTTTTTCAATTCAATGTCTTGACTTCTTGCTTTTGAACGGAGAAAAGGAGCCCAAGCAAGCTAGCTAGCACAAATTTGCTTTTCGTTAGAAAGTTAAAATAGACCAATTTAATCTCAATTTGTGAATGATTTGTCTCAACTTAGATTCGTATTTAAGTCAACAAGTTAAACAACTATTTTCTCGACTTCATCATGCCGTGCGGCCACTCTTTTGTAAAGAAAGGCATAATTACATTAACTGCACTGAGGTTTGGGGTTTGAACTATCAAAATATACTATTATCCCATATTATTTTTGTTATCGTTTTGTTCCCCTTGATTTAGGGCGTATTTAGGACTACTGTATTATGAGAAATTATTATAAAAAAATATTATAAGAAAAATATTTTGTTAGTTGTGCAATAAAAATAAGTTGACCATGTTTGATAAAATTGATTTTTAAAATTATTGTGCTGTTTAAAAGTTATAAATATGTGTTCGATAAATTTAAATTTTAAAATCTCAATTTCAACAAAATTATTACAATATACATAATTTTGATAAAAATAATTATTATAATTCGAAATAAATTTAAGATATAATATTAAAAGAATTAAATTATTATCTAAATATTAAAAATAGATAAAATAATTAAATATATTTACTTTTTTATTATTAAAAACAATAAAATTGAAAATAAAAGCATCGCTACAGTTATTATCGTTGGTAGTCAGCCTGGCGTGTTCGACGATACTACAACCACCATAAAAAGCCGTTGGAGGGTGCTCTTTCCGTATATGTCCTCATCTCCTCCATTTATGCTCGGCAGTTATGAAATCCAATAGTTGACGTCATGGGGGCAGAAATTCTAACCTTTTTGGTCATGCCATTTTTTGTTGAGATTGACCAAAACGTCAACAGATATGATCTTTATCGGCTATCGACAAATCCTCTAGTAGTATCGATGTTCCTTCACTCATCAAAATGCCGGCGGATTGACGAAAATTGCTACATGTCCGATACCTCTTTTTAATTTGCTAAAATTATTTGTTTTCAAATTTTGATGAATTAATTTTATAATTTGTTAAATAAATAAAAAATAATTTAAATTTAATAATTAAAGATATTTTTGGATTGCGACAATATAAAAAACTATTATCGAGTTTTAACTTAACGTCAATCGAAGAATAACTATATATTTTTTTTAATTAATTACACCCCTGAAGTTTTTAACTTTTAATCATCTTACAGATTTCGTTAAAAGTTAGACAGATTGATTGGGTAAAATGAGAATTTTATACAAAAAAAATTAACATTTCAATTTGATTGAAAATGCCTAAAATTAATTAATAAAAAAAAAATCCCAAGGAGCACCGCCATTGCCATTGCCAATGCCCCGGCTACTGCTTACCCCAACAGACAAAAAATCCAACCACACGCCACTAGCACCGCCAGCCGAAAACCCAGCCCAGCACCACTGCTATTGCCACCCAATTTCTCTGAAATTTCAAACAAGGCCGAAGCCGACAATCAAATAGCAAGATCAAATAGCAAGATTCAGAGGACCGCCCATTACCTGACTCTTATTTTCATCATTTTCAATTGCCAAAGTGGAATCTTGCTCATCCGCTCCAAACAACAACGACAAATTATAAAGATGGTAGTAATTGCTAAGTAACAGGCTTAAAACTAAAATCGACAGAAATTAGCAAATCTTTATTAAAGAATTAAATAATATGAACTTAAAGAGGTGAAGAGGAAGAAGGAATATATTTGCCCTAAAAATTTAGCATTTCAACACTAGATTAAAGTACACGTAAAATCATATGTTACATATATGTCTTTAGAAAGATGAGCCGATTAAAAATTTCTCTAAAGATCAATATTTCCTGTTGATGCACGATTTCCGGACGGTCGGGAAGCGGGTCAAAGCTCGGGTTATACGTCGGGTCTAGTCCTGCGAGCAAAGAAAAACAGTCAGGGGTGCCGGCGAAGACCCTCCGACGCTCAAGTCAGTTTCCGGCACTCCGGAATTTTCTGGGAGAATTTCTTAGAGAGAGAAGCTCTCAAAAGTGAAGGAAATTTAGAGAGAGAATAAGTTAAAAAAAGTGTGCATACCTTGAGTAACAATTCGGAGGGTTTATAGGAGTCAGGATGGGTCATTGTGGGACCCAGATAATGGGCCCAGATAATGGGCTTCAGTAATAGGCTTACTGTATTAGAAATAGTTGAGCCAGGATGGGTCATTGTGGGACCCAGATAATAGGCCCAGATAATGGGCTTCAGTAATGGGCTTACTGTATTAGAAATAATTGAGGCCCAATATTGTTATGGCCATAACAGTAGTCCCCCCAGGCCCAAGTCGACTAACGGGTCGATGGAGGGACGATTAAGTTACTCAGGCCTATAAATTAAATATTAGTAGGAAGAGGCCTGAAGGGTGAATTTTATCATACATATAAGTCTAACATGACTTGAATCCCAAGAATATAATAAGTCTAACTATATGATCCAAAGCATTAGAAATATTCTTATACAAGTTTTTTTTTTTTTTTTTTTAGAAATATATCAAACATGATGTAACATGTAGCATGTAATCATATATTATTCCATAAAGGAGAGTATAACATAAGGAGACATAAAGGTTGTGTCCCGTAAAGCAAATGGCATGAAAATAAAACTTTAGAAGATATAATAGGTGCATGGTCCCGCATGCTGGAAGTGGATGACAAACATCATACAAATATGCTTCCCGTAAAGCAAATGGGCATGGAAACAAAAGCTAAAATGTATAATAAGTGCATGGTCCCGTATGCTGGAAGTGGAGGACAAACATCTACCGTAAAGCAAATGGCATTAAGCATACAAGCATACAAATATGCATGTCGGCACATGCATAATCACATGTAGCTAGGAAGGTGTACATGCTCTCGGTTCTGGTGTAGGAAGCATACAAATGTTGTTCAAACCTTGCATACAACCGAAAGCATGTACATGGTTCTGGTGTTGAATGCAAGGTGTAGTGAGCATGATGAGAATATAATACCATGTGCATTGAACACATGCTAAGCAAGCAGGGAGCGTCAGTTCTGAATGCAAAGCAGGAAAAGTATTACACAAAAGTGAAGCCAGTTGAAACGTATAACACCCGGGCTCACAAAACCTGAAAATGGAGAAGCCTTATGATGGCTTGGGGTGATCGGAAGGGTGCTTAGAGAGGGTTTTAAGGTGTGATCATTATTAGTTATGGGAGGGATAGCGAGTTGCAGTGGACTAGGCGATCACCAAGTAGCCATAGGTGAGGGGCGAGTGAATGAGGGTGAGTATGCGAAGGGCGAGCGCACGAGAAGCCAGCTCTATGCGAAGGGAGAGTCAGGCTTGCGGGGGCGCGCAGGGGCGAGCAGGGAGAGGCGAGCTGCGTGCGGGGCGCAAGGAAGAAGCAGGCGAGGCATGCTGGGCGAGCAGGGGCGAGCCCGCGAGGCGCTGGGCGCGCGGAGGCGAGCGCACGAGGTGCAAGGTGCGCGGGGGCGAGCCCGCGAGGCGCCGGGCGCGCGGGGGCGAGCGCACGAGGTGCAGGGCGCGCGGGGGCGAGCCTGCGAGGCGCTGGGTGCGCGGGGAGGGTGAGCCCGCGAGGGGGCGCTGCATGCGGCATGCAGCGTTCTCGTAACGTGCAGGGGCCTCTCCAAGAAATTTGAGTAATTACGGGGGCGTTTCTGCAATTTTTCGAAAATTTTTGTTTTTAATATAGGGGTGTTTCTATAAAATTTTGAAACTTCATTTTTAAACCGCGGGGTGTTTCTGCAAAATTTTGAAACTTCATTTTTAAACCGTGGGGTGTTTCCGCAAAATTTCAAACCTTGATTTTTATTCGCGGGGGTGTTTCCGCGAATTTTCAAACTTTGATTTTTATTTGCGGGGGTGTTTTCGCGAATTTTCAAACTTTGTTTTTTATCCGCGGGGGTGTTTTCGCGAATTTTGAAAACTTTGTTTTTTATCCGCGGGGTGTTTCCGCGAATTTTCAAACTTTGATTTTTTAATCGCGAGGGAGTTTCCGCGATTTTTCAAACTTTGATTTTTTAATCGCGGGGGTGTTTCCGTGATTTCTCAAACTTTGATTTTTTAATCGCGGGGGTGTTTCCGCGATTTCTCAAACTTCGATTTTTATTCGCGGGGGTGTTTCTGCGAATTTTCAAACTTTGTTTTTTATCCGCGGGGGAGTTTCCGCGAATTTTCAAACTTTGATTTTTTAATCGCGGGGGAGTTTCCGCGATTTTTCAAACTTTGATTTTTTAATCGCGGGGGTGTTTTCGTGATTTCTCAAACTTTGATTTTTTTTATCGCGGGGGTGTTTCTGCGATTTTCAAACTTTGATTTTTTAATCGCGGGGGTGTTTCCGCGATTTTTCAAACTCTTCTCTTTTTTCTTTTCTTTTTTTTTTTTTAAGGAAAACCAACTATACACTTTTGGTCAAGGACCAACGTGATATTTTCCTTTTCATGGACAAAAAGTATTTTTCAAGGGCTACTTTAGAAAACTTTCAATATGGTCCCCTAGCATTTCTTTTCTTTCATCTCTTCCCTTCCTTAGTAGACTTAGTTTGATGACTAACGACTCTTCTTTAACTGTGCAGATGGCTAGAATTAAGACTACTGCGACAGTGCCACAGGGGGAACCAAGTCATCAAACCCAGTCTGCAAGGAATAAGGATCCTGTAAGTAACCGTAAAGAAGTTAATGAGTTTTACCAAAACTTCTTCGGTCAGGATCATGAGCTAGGACAGAATTCTGTTAACCACAAGGTGGTAGATACTGAGGGGGAGAGCGACTGGTCGTCCTCTGCTACCTCAGATAGTGAGCCGGAGGTTGAAAAGTGGTGGGAGGCTAACCATATTGATAATCAACTCCCGGGTGATCGATTAAAAATATATAGAGCCCATTTCCTTATCCCGGATTCAGTTATCCTATTTCTTCCAAGGAAAGTTGATCGGTGGAGTAGGCCACCACGAGATGTCATTGGCTTAAGCTTAGAGCTATGAGAGCTGGTCTCCGTATGGGAGTTGTCACACATGTATAAGTCCTTAGAAGGAGTTATTACATATATAAAGAGATCATGGATAACACATTTATTTTAAGTGCTCAACATTTTATGGATGAAGCACCCTCCTATCCACGGTGACCAGTCTGTAGGTGCCTGGTCAGATGAGAGCTTTGACTCGATAAAGACCTTCCCAGTTAGGCCCCAATGCTCCATCAATGGGATCTCGAGTACTCTGTAGTACTTGTCCACTTAGCTTATGCCCACGGAAGGTTCTCCTCGAATTATCAATAGCTTCTGTGCCTTCTCTTTAAAAGCCATGTTGTAGCACTCTCGAGAAGTTCGTTGTTCACCTCTAACTTCTCCTATCCCGACGGGTGTTGAAAATTTCAGGACATGATGATAGACACCCATCACGGCCTTGAAGTCGTAGAGTGATGGCCGTCCAAGAATGGCGTTATAAACACCCGGATGATCTACTACGAGAAAGTTCATCATCTTGGTTGTTTGTAGGGAACCCTCTCCCAAGGTCACTGGTAACGAGATTACTCCTTTGGGAATAACTTTTCCTCCAGCGAATCCTATCAGGGAAGTTTGGATGCTTCTCATATCTTTACGGTTAAGACCCAATCGATCAAATGCATCCAATGACATTATGTCAGCCGAGCTCCCGTTGTCAATCAGTACTCTCCGTAGCCTTTTATTGGCCACTATTACTGTGAGGACCAAGGCATCACAATGTGGATGATGAATACCCTGTGCATCTTGAGATGAAAAAGAGATAACATCGTGATCCCCAACATTGGTGGAGGAGGCTGTCAAGTTGACTTCGTAGCGAGGGAGGTCATATCTTGCTTGCCTGGCTAGGTGCCTCCGGGCTTGGGAACTCGAACCAGCCACCACTCCCCCAAAAGTTGTGGCTACTTCTTCTAACGGTTCCTTCCCTTTGTCATTCTTGTTGGATGATTCAGGGGACTGATAAATGTATTCTTGTAGTTGGCCATCCTTAATAAGACCCTCGATTTGTCTCCTCAGTTCAAAGCAATCTGCAGTGTTATGACCATGAGCCCGGTGGAAATGACAAAACTTTCTCTTATCTCTTGCTCTTGGATCCGATCGTAAATGGGCAGGTTCTTTCAGTAGTCCCTTATCTTTGATTTCTTTCAAGATATCATGCTGTGGCATGTTAAGTAATGTGAAAGTACGGTGCTCTTCTTGGGGTCGATCATTATGCTTTTGGCGGGGTTGGGTGGATGACCCTTGCAACAAGAGACGATCATTTCTAAATATATCTCGCACGGAGCGTCGGTCCGAGGTTGATCTCCGATTTCTATCATGATGTTATCTTTTGTTATTGTCATATGGTCGTCTATCTGTACGTGAGGAATTAGGCGTCACCGGAGTTTGCCCAGGGTAATTTGCTTGAAAAATCTCCTCTGCATCAGCATGGTTAGAGATCTTTGCCAATGCTTCTTGGTACGTGTGTGGGAGGTTAACAGAGAACTCCCATGCTAGAGGGAGCTCCCCTTTGATTCCTTGAACCAAACCTTGCATAGCGTAACCATCATTAAATAGATCCACTCGGGCAACCTCCTGCTGGTATCTGTCCACAAATGCACGGAGGGATTCATTACGACCCTGCTTGATTGAAAGAAGGCTCTGTGCTGGTCGACTTCTTGTTTTCATATTGCTAAAGTGTGTGAGAAAACTACGAGCAAGCTCATCAAAGCTGGAGATGGATGCAGCTGGTAACCTCCTATACCACTGCTTAGCTGATCCTCCAAGGGTAAGAGAAAAAGTTCTACACATGATTCCTCCTGAGACCCCTTGTATCTCCATATGAGAAATAAAAGAGTCTAAATGCTCTCGGGGGTCCGTCGTCCCTTGGTAAAGCTCAAGTTGCGGCATCCGAAATCCGTACGGGTATCTTTCCCTAAGGATATCTTCAGCAAAGGGTGATTCCCATTGTGGACGACCATCCTCTTCTCCTCCTGAACGCTTAATCAACTTCTCCAGTTTATGGATTTTTTCATCCATTTCTCGCTTGAACTCCGCATAATGATTATCTGATGTTTCCTCCTCTGAGACATCCATTGGGACAACATCTGGGCGATGATTCTTAACTCTAGGTGGTGAGTTGGGGCGATTTCTTTTTAACTGATAATTACCCCCTGGAGCGTAAGGACCATGATAAGAATAGGATGGCTGATCAACATTACTGCCCCTTGGTCCCTGCTTAACGCTTGTATGGCGCTCCTTGTTAAGAGAGTGTCGAAGGTCTACTGCTGCTAATTGCTGTTCAGATATGATGTGCGAAGGAGAGGGAATCTTTGGGCGACCATCCCCTCCTTGAACAATAGGATGGGGAAGGTTTGGTTGAATGACCTGATGGAGAGGTAATCCAGTAGTCTGGACGACTAGGTCAGGACGCCCACCAACATTTGTCGGGACATTAGGTACTACCATAGTACTCCTTGGGTTATTTCCAGCAGTGTTTGAAGCTTGCTGAGTACTTTTTCCAAATGCTTGGTTGAACATAGTCACCACACGGTTCATTTGTTCACCGAAATTTCGCATGGTATGTTCCATGGTTGTCAATCGACTTGTCTTGCCTTTCCTCGGTCTTCTAAGTGGAAGTCGGGGTTGCCTAGGGTTAGGCCCTACCCCAGAGGATATCACTAAAGCTCTCCCTGTATCGACTAACCTTCGACGTCGGGGAGGTGCTTCTACCTCGATTTCTTCATCAACCTCTAAGGAGGTTGAGTGTTGGGATTCGTGACTCATGATGTGTTTGAGTACGTTTGGATGGGAGCAACAACTAAAGAGGCTTAAATTGGCGTTCTCACAGACGGCGCCAATTGTTGATGCACGATTTCCGGACGGTCGGGAAGCGGGTCAGAGCTCGGGTTGTACGTCGGGTCCAGTCCTGCGAGCAAAGAAAAACAGTTAGGGGTGCCGGCGGTGGTGCCGGCGAAGACCCTCCGACGCTCAAGTCAGTTTCCAGCACTCCGAAATTTTCTGTGAGAATTTCCTAGAGAGAGAAGCTCTCAAAAGTGAAGGAAATTTAGAGAGAGAATAAGTTCAGAAAAGTGTGCATACCTTGAGTAATAATTCGGAGGGTTTATATAGGAGTCAGGATGGGTCATTGTGGGACTCAGATAATGATAGTTGAGCCAGGATGGGTCATTGTGGGACCCAGATAATGGGCTTCAGTAATGGGCTTACTGTATTAGAAATAATTGAGGTCCAATATTGTTATGGCCATAACATTTCCAAATAAACCCGCTCTTAGAATATTTAAGATTCAAATTCTATTCAATTTATCCCCAACCTTTTAAAAACAACCTCATAAAACCAACTTAATGAGGTAAATTAATGGTTAATTCAACTAAAAACAAAAAAAAAATCTTATGAAATGTTGACTAGATTTTTTTTAAAGAATGATTAAATTAATATATCTCACATATCCTACGAAAAGATTTTTTTAAAAATATTCTTTATAGAATTTTTTCTTTCAATTAAGTATTATTTGGAATATATTAAATTTATGTTTAATTATCTATAGAATAATTATGGAGTAAAATAAATAAAATCTTATTTTTAAAATTCAAATAATGAGATAAAAATGTACTTATAGGAAGTGGGTGTACATTGTAGAGACTATTAGTCTTGAGTCGATATAAACTCTTCTTATATCAAAACAATTTATAACATTATCTTTTTGAACACAATACTTTTAAAGCATTAGATTGAATTATTTGTAAATATATCTTAGAAATGATAAAGACTATATGTAGTCACAACCCTTCCAAGTGCAATGATCTAGACTGAGTATTCACCTAAATAGTTAGCCAGACAAACAGAAAATACATATTTACTAATACATTAAAATCAATATTAACAATATATTATTTTTAATTTAAAAAAAAACCAATCACATATTCTTACCAAATTTTAAAAACAAAAACTCAAAATATGCAAACAAACCCTACTAAAATAATCAAAGATGTCCAAAAATTAAGAACTTACATATTTGTCAACTTAATCAGCCCAAAACCTTGCTTGAGATCTTTGGTAACGATGAGAGGGCAGCAATGGAGATTTTTCATGCCGAACCTCTTCAATGTATTGAACAATGATGAGGGATTCACAAATGGGTTTCCATTTTGATTCAATACAGGGATTTTCTTGTGAATTGGATTCATCTCTAGGAGTTATAGACTCTTGTCAAACAAGTTCTCTTCTTTTGCATTTACAGTTGATTCCCTTCTCAGCCAGAGCAATCCTTCTCTCATTGCTAAAGCGCTTACCCAGGATTCCAACAAAACCACTTTGTTCTCCATTTGCTTCGAGATTCAATTAATTTCTAACCTTTGTAAATGACTATAGTGAACCAGACTGGGTTTTGTTACAGTACATCTAAGTACTAATACATTTTCTAAAAAACAATTATATAAATTTTGTACATGAAAATATAAAAATGGTAAATCATACTGGCTTTATAATTTTTATATATTTATGTACAAAATTTATATATTTATGTATAAAATTTATACAAAATTTTGTGAAAAATATACCCATACTTAAATGTACTATAGCATTTCCCACACTAATAATGAGATGAAATAAGTTGCGCTATTTGTAACACTCTGCAACAACTTTGATGTCATTGCCTAAGAAATGAGCAAGATCTCTTCTTCTTTTCAGTCCTCTTAAATTATTGCTTTTGAATGGACAAAAAGCCTCAATTTATGAGTTATTAACCAATTTACTCTCAATTTATGAAGATTTTTCTCTTTGCTTGTTCTTTGTCCGCGAAGAATCAATTAAAATACACATTTGAGTTAAACAACTTATTTCTTGACTTTACCCTGCCACTATTTTGAAAAACAAAGGGAGGATAATTTTGGCTACTACCGTTTGATTAAGAAAATTGTGTAAGGGTGTTTCAATCATTCAACTTTACTATAAAATAAATAAATAAATAAAATATTAGTTATTAGTTGATGTGGTCGTATTTTATGTGAATTGTCAAAATAATTTTCATCTTTAATCCTCTTCTCCTTTCTTCATTTCCTTAACGTTTACAAAAAGCACAAGGGTACTAAATGGTGGTCATAATGAGTATTTTGGGATAAATAAATACTAATAATAAATAATGAGAGGGGATAAGTCTAATTAATTTATCAAAGGCATTTTGACATTCTTGAGTCCATTCAAAAGAAGTGTCTTTTAGTAAGAGGTTACAAAGAGGTTTATATATAACACTGAAATTTCTTATGAACCTCCATGCCCTAAGAATGAACAGACCTCTTTAACTGTTTTTGGTGGAGGCAAATGGGAAATTAATTCCACTTTTGCTTTGTCCACTTCAATTCCTTTAGAAAACATTACATGACCTAAGACAATTCCCGAAGTGATCATATAATGACATTTTTCTTAATTCAAAATAAGACATTTTTCTTCACACCTTTTTAGGACTTTTTCTAAGTTTTCAAGACAATTATCAAAAGAGTTTCCAAAGACAGTTAGATCATCCATGAAAACTTCTAAACAATGCTTAACCATGTCACTGAAAATGCTTAACATGCATCTTTGAAAAGTGGTTGGGGCATTGCAAAGTCCAAAAGGCATTCTCCTAAATGCAAAAGTGCCGAAGGGGTACGTGAATGTGGTCTTTTCTTGATCTTCGAGTGCAATGGGAATTTGAAAATAGCCTGAGTATTCATCAAGAAAGCAGTAGTAGGGGTGCCTTGCTACTCTTTCAAGAATTTGGTCAAGGAATGGTAAGGGAAAATGGTCTTTTCTGGTGGCAGCATTTAATTTTCTATAATCAAGACACATCCTCCAACTAGATGAGACTCGAGTTGGCAATAATTCACCCTTTTAATTTTTGACTACTGTAATGCCAGATTTCTTAGGTACTACTTGTGTACGGCTTACCTACTTACTATCAAAAATAGGGTAGATAATTCCCACATCAAGTAGTTTGAGAACTTCAGCCCTAATGACCTCTTTTATGTGGGGATTTAATCTCCTTTGAAGTTGTTACGATGTTTTGGCATTTTCTTCTAAATGTATTCTATGTGTACAAATCAAAGGGTTAATGCCTTTTATGTCTTTTAAAGTCCACCTGATTGCATTTTTATGTCTTTTAAGCACATGTATCAACTTACCTTGTTGCTCGCTTGTGAGGGATGAAGAAATTACCATCGAATATGTCTGATTCTCCCCAAGATATGCATATTTCAGTCCTTCAGGTAAGGGCTTCAGTTCTAACTTGGGAGCTTCCTCTTCGTTGCTTTCATTCATTTGCCCCAATTCTTCGAATCTTGGTTTTGAGCCTTTTTCCATCACCTGTGCACAATCCAATAAAGAACATATATCAGAAAGATCAGGCTCTAGATCCATACTTGATTCTAATGAATTCACTAAACAAGTTTCCAAAGGGTCAGAAGAACTCCCTTTTTGGATATGGTCTTCCACGATAGTTTCAATCATATTGGCCTCCTCAATTTCATCTTCTTCTTCATGTGGTTGTTTGCACATATTAAAAACATTAAGTTCCAATGTCATTTTCCCAAATGATAGTTTCATGACTCCATTCCTACAATTAATCAAAGCATTAGAGGTAGCTAGAAATGGACGCCTTAAAATAACAGGAATTGAATTGCATACTTCCATTGGTTGTGTGTCCAAGACGATAAAATCCACTGAATAGATGAATTTATCAACTTGAACTAACACATCTTCTATTACTCCTCTTGGTACTTTAATTGATCTATCAGCAAGCAAAAGAGTTACAGAGGTCGGTTTTAACTCACCTAGATTGAGTTTCTGAAAAATCGAGTATGGAAGCAAATTCACACTAGCACTAAGATCAAGTAAAGCTTGTTCAATTTTATGGTCTCTAATAATATATGAAATTGTAGGACAACCTAGATCCTTATATTTCACTGTATTATTGTTTTGAAGAATAGCACTTACTTGCTCGGCTAGAAAGGCCTTCTTTTTCACATTCAATTTCCTTTTCACAATGCACAAGTCTTTCAAAAATTTTGCATAAGAAGGTACTTGTTTGATCACATCTAGCAAGGGAATGTTGACCTTCACCTGTTTGAAAATTTCAAAGATTTCAGAATTGTAAGTTGGCTTTTTTTGTGTGGTTAATGCTTGAGGAAATGGAGGCACCGATGAGGATTTGGTTTCTTCTTTGCTAGGTGTTGGTTTGGCAACCTCTTCCTGCCCTTTAGAGATTGATTCTTCTTCTTTCTCACAAGGGTTAGGAATGTGTTTTTCAACAACCTTACCATTACGAAGGATCATCACTGATTTGGCTTGATCAAGATAATGGTTACTTGAACTCCTTGCATTTGTGTTAGATTGATCTTTGGGGTTTTGCAATGTTTGAGAAGGAAATTTTCCTTTCTCTTGGATGCTAAATGCAGATACAAATTTTACAAGAGTGTTTGACAAATTTGCTAATGTTTGAGCAGTTTGACTATGGAAAGTCTCCTGCTTTGTAATGAATGAATGCAATATTTCTTCAAGGTCATTCCTAAGAGGAGGAGCATATGCATGATCATGAGAATTTTGAAAATTTTGTCGTGTTTGTGAAGATTGTGCATGATTGTCATTTTTTCAACTAAAATTTGGATGATTTCTCCAACCTGGATTGTAGGTTTGTGAGTATGGATTGTGATTTGGCATTTTGAAAGTGTTCAAGGCATTTGCTTGTTCATGGAGACATTCCTTAAAGGCAGGCAAAGTTGGGCAATCATTAGTAGAATGGTCATTATCATTACAAATGTGACAAACAGTTTCTTGAATATAATTCAATTGACCACTCTTTTTCATTTCTAAAGCCTCGACTTTTCTAACTAGGGATGCATATTTGGCTTGAAGGTCATGGTCTTCCCTAAGGTTGTAAATGCCTCTATTGGACGTCGGGGTTGGGGCCTTGCCTGATACTTCATAGGTGCCAGCAGTATCCCAATTTTGTACCTTTTTTGCCAAGGAATCTAGGTAGTCAATTGCTTCCTCAGGGTCTTTATCTCCAAATTCTCCATTACACATTAATACTACTAGTTGCCTATCTTGAGGTGTTAACCCTTCATAGAAGTGTGCAACTATTCTTCAAGTTTCAAAACCATGGTGAGGACAGGTGTTAAGTAGTTCCTTATACCTATCCCAACATTGGTAAAGGGTTTCCCCTTGTTTTTGAGTGAAATTGGAAATTTATCTTTTAAGAGAATTTGTTCTATGAGTAGGAAAATTTTTTTTCAAAAATTGTTGTTTCATCTCATCCCATGAACTGATGGAATTTGACCTTAAATTTTGTAGCCATATTCTAGCTTTATCTTTTAAAGAAAAAGGAAAAAGCTTTAATTTGATGGTGTTTATGCTACAATTTGGGTCACTATAAGAGTTGCACACCTCTTCAAAGATTTTTACGTGCGAATATGGGTTCTCCATATCAAGGCCATGAAAGGTGGGTAGAAGTCGAACAAAACTTGGTTTGAAATTGAACTGGATTGAATCAGGAGGAGAAACTACACAAGATGGTGCATTAGTCCTTACCGGATTCATGTAGTCTCTAAGGGCTCTTGGTTGGTTTTGATCATTTTGTTGGGAATGGTTGTCCCCTTCATCCGTGAACCTTTCCACTTGATTGTCGGCCATGTTTTCTAAGGAAGATGATATTTTTCTAACAAGTCTACCACTAGATGTTTGTGACCAAATTTTCATGCAAGAAAGAGAAAAGAAAAGAGAAGAAAAGATGAACACACGGCAGAGTAAAAATTAATATCTAAAATGAGAAAAGAGAATACTTACAATTTTGCACACCAATTTTTACCTTCCTCGGCAATGGCGCCAAAAACTTGACACATCCAAAAAAGGATTGTCTTTCAAGTATAGGAGTGTCAAAGTAATAAACTTGGTAAGATCAGGGTCGATCCATGAAGAAGGAATTTTAGCTCTACAAACTATAAAGTAAGCAAATATGATATCGATGATTCAAAGAGATGACAAGATAATATCAACAAATATAAGTAAGGAAAAAGTTCATAAACAATAAATGAGAATAATTAAAACACAAGAGAAATTAACATAATAATAATGAAAGCTAAGGTTAGGGGATCCACCTTTGATATATCAAATAAGGATAAGTAGCCCATTTTTGTTATATGAATTATATTTATTTCGTTACCAATATTTATACCACTACTTGTAAATGGGTTCAAGCATCCAATGTGTCAATCACCATATGTCTACAACAAATTAAGGTTCCTAACTAGATTCGTGTCAGTAAGAAAGAACTATACGATATCTAGAAAGTATCTAAGCATTTGATATGCCAAGGATTGTCAACAATGGATAAAGACCTCCACTTTATGAGTGGTGTCAAGATTGATTAAGAAAATAAATATAAATCGTATAAAATAAACAACACAAAATTATGATAATTAGGCACATATCAAAGGGTTAGAGAATCCTTACTCTCATATCAAGGGTTTCACCCTTTCACCTTAGCAAAAGAGAAATTAGAAAGACATTATAAGAGAAAGAAAACAAATTACAAGAAAAAGAATATTTATTAATAGCATAAACACACAAGAGAGAGAAACACAATAACAAGAGATCCTAGCTAAGGCCAAGATATTCCAGCCAAGGCCAAGATGCCCTAATGGGTCACAAGGCACCTCTATTTATAGATACATTCAGGGGTAAACTTGTCAAATTACAAAGGAATAATTGTCAAATATTAGGTGCACCAACTTTGACAATTAGGGTAATTAAGTGAACCGACTTTGACTACCGATTTTGACATTGAATTATTGAGAATTTTGATCACATGTCTTCATAAAAGTGGTAGTATTTCTCTCAGCTTTCTAGAACATCTTGATTCATACGATTTTGATACGTATTTTGAGAGATATGGTCAAAATACTGAGGCATGGTCAGATTGAGCCAAGACTGTAGATGGGTTCACTTTAAGCCCATTTTTGGTCCACTAAGAGCCCGAATTTGATGATGCTTGTGAAATGCAATCTTGTAGACAATTTAATCAGCTTTCTAAAACATTAAGATTTACACCATTTTGATCTATAAATAGAAAGTCATGACCATTTTACCGAACCTATAACAAAACCAAAATTAAGAGAAAGTTAATTCCAAAGATGCAAAGACTACAAATATGCTTAAGTTGAGGAATTTAATGACACTATTAATGCAATATGATGAACTAAACTCTTATTAAGCATACATATTTAAGTGTTCATCATCCTTGATTGATTCACCATAAATTCACAAGAGATAGAAATATGATTGTGATTTGTGCAACTGCATATATGATTTCTTGTGCTTAATGGATAATTATAGGTTGTTAGACAAGATAGATATGTGATTCTCTCTATGATTATACATTTTTATTGCTTGATAAAGAATAACAAATACCTTAGAGAAATTGGTTGGCAACAAGATTGATGAACATTAATTACAGTGGATTGAATAATAGAGTGGATAACTTAGGTAAAACCTGATATCCTAGAGATTAATCCGTTGAATTTGTCGTAATTTAGTTTAGATATTGTTTATTTGACTAGTGTTTAGTCTTGTTCTAGGTATTTAGTTAGTTAATTCTTTTAAATTTGCTATTTAAATTTATTATTCAAATAAAATCATAGTTAGATTAAGTTTAGTAGTTAATAACTAATCCTCAGGGGAACGATACTCGCTCATCATTATTTTGATTTTTTCGATTCTGTATACTTGCGGATTTTTGCATAACACGTTTTCATTCTCAACTGTCCATTGCATGTCCTTTCCTTGTCAAATTACTTTAAAGAAGACATGAAACTTGTTTATTGCTTGAGAAATAATTCAGCTGAGGGTTGCTAAATGTCTAGTGAGAATCTAAACTTGTTTTGGTGTTAAAGGAGAAGTCATCTCAAGATTGTATTGATGTTATCTGGGTTGGCCTCAAATCCACGCTGCATTATCATGGAGCCCAAAAACTTTCCCACCGAGATGCCAAAAGTGCACTTCTAAGGGTTTAACTTCATATTGTTTCATTGTAAGATTCTAAAAGTTTGGCGAAGGTTAGAAGCATAATCTTTAGCTTAGAAAGACTTCGTCAACCTATCATTGACATAAACATCCATATTCTTCCCAATTTGATCCTTGAATAATATGTTTAATAGATGTTGGCAGGTCGCTCCTAGGGTCTTTAATCTGAAGGGTATTACTTTGTAATAGTACAGCCCTTGGTGAGTGATGAATGTGGTCTTTTCTTTGTCGGGGGCATATATCTTAATTTGGTTGTAAGATGAAAACACATCTATGAAACTCATAAGTGTGTGAACAGGAGTGGCATCAACAAGCTGATTAATGCACAGGAGTGGGAAGTTGTCTTTTAGACATGTTTCGTTTAGGTTTGTGAAACCGATGCACATTCGCCACTTGCCATTAGCCTTTTTAACCAATACTAGATTGGCCAACCAAATTGGATAATTTGTTTCTCTAATGAACCCAGTAGTTGCTTGTCCATCTCGGCGAACATGGAATCATACTGTTCCTTGTCATAGGCACATCGCTTTTACTTGATTGGACATGTTTAGGATGGACATTTAGTTTGTGACAAATAATCAATGGATCAATTGCAGGCATGTCTGCATGACTTTAAGCAAAAACACCCTTGAATTCAGGCAACAATGCTTGTAGTTAGCTCTTAATGCTAACTGGAAATAACTTTTCGACTTTGATGGTGTGCTCAAGACTTATCATATCGAGCTTGTAAGGTTCCAACTCTTTAACAGCTTCAACACATTGTAGATCAATTTGCTCTCATGGATCTAGCTCAAAGACTATGTCACAAGTGGTAGTTGTAATTTTATGACACTCTTTTGATTATTGCTTGTTATTACGAATGAATCCCTCTCTAATAGGAGTAGGAAACTTCATAATTTGGCAATGAATAGAAATTCCAGCTTGGGCATCCGATAAAAACAATCGCGTGAGGATAATATTATAGGTACTTGACTTATCAATAATCAGGAAGTCTTGAGTGACGTTGCATTTGCGTTCCCTATCTTTGATTCAAATGGGAAAAGTGCTAAAACCCAGGGGATAAACCTAATCCCCAAAGAATCAGGCCAATGGGGTATGGACTTTGTTGACCCAGGTATGGCAACCCAAGAGGGGGGGTGAATTGGGTTTTTATTTATAAAAACGAATTTAGAAAAATTTTCTTGAAAGTTCAAAATTATTTAACTCTTTCTTTGAGAATAAAGATGAAGAAGATGAAAATATAAGTTATCTAAGATGCAATCAAGAGTATAACAATATTGAACAATCATAAGTGCAAGTAAATGTAAAGAGGAAAGGGATAGAGAGAGTGCAAACTCAATTTACGTGGTTCGGAAAACCTTGCCTACGTCCACAGGCTCCTAGCTCCACGAGCTAAGCTTTCCACTAAGTTGTAGAAATCTTTACAACTTGCTTGATGAACAACCTCACCAAGACTTTTTCGTTCAACCCTTGATAACACCACACCAAGAGTTCTTTTTGATGAACAACCTCACCAAGGCAACTTCCTTCAACTCTTGATAACACCACACCAAGAGTTCTTCTTGATGAACAACCTCACCAAGGCAACTTTCTTCAACTCTGATAACACCACACCAAGAGTTCTTCTTGATGAACAACCTTACCAAGGAAACTTCCTTCAACTCTTGATAACACCACACCAAGAGTTCTTCTTGATGAACAAACTCACCAAGGAAAGAGTTCTCTCAAGGATAACTTTTATCCTTTACAAGAAGATTTCACTCTCACCACAATACAAGAACAAAGATAATTTTTACAACAAAAGTATAACTCTTTTCAAAGAGTAGATAAAGAATATAAAAGCTCTCTAAACTTGATATTTCTCTTGTTTTTTTGTTTGATAGATGCTTCTCTTCTTCTTACTGAATGCATGGGAGAAGGGCTCCTTTTATAGGCAAATGAGATGAACTTAATCAAGTGAAGACACCAACTCCGAATTTTCTGCCCACCATAAAAACCGTAATTTTGTCTGCCATTTTTGTCAATGTTCCGTTTGAAATTTGAAAATATGAAAAACATAAAAGATCTGTAAAATTGAATAAAATTTCCAACGTATCAAGAACCAAGTGATTTAGATATCTGTAGCTCAAGATATGGCCAAAACACGATTTGGTGCTCATGTGACTTGATTTTTCTTCCTTGTGTCAGTCCACCGAATTGAATGATAATTCTGTCAGCATTCCGTTTGAAATTTGAATTTCTTCAAAACATAAAAGATCTGAATACTTGAATAAGCTTTCCAAAAAATTAAGAATCAAAGAATTTGGATATCTCTATCTTAAGATATTGTCAAAACACCATTCGGTGCTCATGTGAGTTGATTTTTCTTCCTTGTGTCAGTCCACTGACTTGCATATCAATTATATCAGCCTTCCATTTAAAATTTTAATTTATTCAAAACCTATGAAATGTGTCTTATTAAGTCAGCTTTCCAATTCCATAAGAATCAAGTGATTTGGATATTTGTAGCTCAAGATATGTCCAAAAGAGTATTCAGTGCTCATGTCAGCTGCTTCTATTTGTCTTTCAACTTGCATGATGATTTGGACGACCTTACACTTGAAATTTGAATTTCTTTAAAACATATAAAATGTTATAAATTGAGCAAGCTTTCCAAAGGCTCAAGAATCACATCATTTGGATATTTTTAGAGAAATATATGACCAATTGCTTGAACATTGCTCATGTGTCACATTTCTTGAATCAAACCTTGTTCTTAAACTTTGGTGCCTTTAACATGTAGTCTTCTCCTTAGCTTCAACACTTCATTTTAATAAGCCTCTTCTTGATTTTATAATTATTTCAATGATCTTAGTCTTGCACATAAATAAACATGTTAGTAAATCTCAATTAATCAATGTGTATTGTTATCATCAAAATTATCATGTAGCCTTAGGGCTAACAGACTTGTTGCATATCAGGAACATCTAATCTTAGCTAGTCAAAAGTAGTAAGATAAATGAGATAGCTATTAAGCTTTTGCAAGCATAATTCACTATAAAAAGAATGAATATCATTGTATCATCATCAAGATATATTATGCTTGCGGTGTCCTCGATGAAGAAGGTGATTGGGGGATGTGAGGTGCAACAAGAAATGCTCCTAGGTTATATCATGCATATCTCTTTGTCCCATCGCTGGGTATAATTCTTTTGTACTCTGTTGGAATCACCAACCTTATTGACACCTCACATGATGGTGTGAATAATCTTTTGTAGACACTTATCATCTTCGTCAACTTGGGTCATTCGTTTTAACCCCTTTTAAAACCACCATGGGAGCACGAAATGAACAGTGATATCAAGCCTTGACGAGCATAATACTCCAACTGTTCCTTGAGTCACAAACAATGCAAAGTATGATGTCCATAGAGATTATGAAAAACTCTATAATTTTGTGATTTTGAATCACTTTTTTAAGAGGCGGAGTTCAAAAAATCCCCTTATGCCTTATGGCCACATAAATAGTAGATATTTATCAATCAGCTGAGTACAGTTTATGTACTTTGATTGATATTTCCTTAGATGAATCTTCTACTTGGAAATTCTCACGCCATGGTGGTCCAAGCGTTCTTTCCCTCTAAGGAGTGAGAAAACATCTGGAATGTTGTGGATGATTTCTTTTGGGCAGATGGGGGATATTTGGCCGTGATAGAGGACTTTGCTTGGAAGCCAAAGAGACTTTAACCTGCTTTATTTTTATCTTGGTAGCAAACTCCTAGTTGATTCGTGTCATAAGGATTGCGTGTTGATAAGCACTGATGAACACTTAAATATGCATGTTTAATAAGAGCTTAATTCATCATATTGCATTAATAGTGTCATTAAATTCCTCAACTCAAGCATATTTGTAGTCTTTGCACCTTTTGAATTAAGTTCATCTTAATTTCAGTTTTTGTTACAGGTTCGGTAAAATGGGCATAACTTTCTATTTATAGATCAGAATGGTGCAAATCTTGATTCGTTGGAAAGCTGATTAAATTATCTACAAGATTGTATTTCATAAGCATCATAAAATTTGGGCTTTTAGTAGATCAAAAATAAGCTTGAAGTGAACCCATCTGCAGTTTCGACCTAGCCTAACCATGCCTCCATATTTTGGCCATTTCTCTTGATATACATATCCAAATCATATGAATCAAGATGTTCTAGAAAGCTGAGAGAAATACCTACAAATTTCATGAAGACATGTGATCAAAATTCTAAATAATTCAATGTCGAAATTTGTGGTCAAATTTGATGCATATGATGATCCAAATTGTCAACAAGATATTTTACAATTGTCCCTTTGTAATTTGACAATTTTGTCCCTGAATGTATCTATAAATAGAGGTGCATTGTGAATCATTAGGGCATCTTAGATTTGGCTGGGATCTCTTATTATTGTGTTTTTCTCTCTTGTGTTTTGTTCTCTTAATGTTATTAATAAATCTTATTTTTCTTATAATTTGTTTTATTTCTTTCATAATGTCTTGTTAAAGTGAAAAGGTGAAACCTTTGATATGAGAATAAGGATTTTCTAACCCATTGATATGTGCTTAATATTTATAATCTTTTGTTATTTATTCTATATGATTTATATTTATTTTCCTAATCAATCTTGACACCACTTGTAAAGTGGAGGTCTTGATCTATTGTAGATAATCCTTGGCACATCAAATATTTGGATCCTTTCTGAATGTCGTATGGTTCTTTCTTACTGACACAAGTCTAGTTAGGAACCTTGATTTGTTATAAACATATAGTGATTGACACATTGGATGTTTGAACCCATTTACAAGAAGTGGTGGTAATGAAATAAATATAATTCATATAACTAAAATGGGCTTAAATGACATACCTTTCGATTGAAACCTCCTTAATGTGTGGATTCCAATTGAGTTATAATCGGGTTGCTTATTTTTATTTGATATATCAAGGGCGCATCTCCTAACCTTAGCTTTCATTATTATCGTGTTAATTCCTTTTGCTTGTATTTTAAGTATTCTTGTTGTTGCTTACGAATTTGTTCTTTTATTTGCTATGGTAGGTTTTACCTCCTATTTTCATGGATGGTTTTACCACCTTTTGTTTTTGTTTTACATTTGAATGGTCGGTAGTACTGCCTACCATCTTGCTTTTATTTGTAATATTATCTTATTATTTATTTGAATTATTCATATTATATTTGCTCATCCTTTAATTTGTACCGCTAAATCCCCTTCCTCGTGGATTGACCCTAGTCTTGTTGGGTTTATTACTTCAATACTCTTATATTTGGGAGACAATCCTTATTTTTGGATGTGTCAAGTTTTTGGTGCCATTGCCCGGGAAGGTAAAATTTGGCATGCAAAATTGTAAGTGTTCTCTTTTCTCATTTTAGATCTTAATTTTTTTTGTGTGCTCATCTTTTCTTTCCTTTTCTCTTTGGAAATTGTGTGAAAATTTGGTCACGCATATCCAGTGGTAGACTTGTTAGGAAATCATCATCTTCTCTAGAAAACAAGGCCGACAATCAAGTGGAAAGGTTCACAGATAAAGGGGACAATCGTTCCTAACAAAATGACCAAAATCAACCAAGAACCTTCAGAAATTATATGAATTCGGTAAGGACTAGTACACCATCTTGTGTAGTTTCTCCTCCAAATGCAATCCATTTCAATTTCAAATCGAGTTTCATTCGACTTTTAGCCCCCTTTCATGGCCTTGATATGGAGAACCCATATTCATACTCAAAAATCTTTGAAGAGGTGTGTTACTCCTACAATGACCTAAATTGTAGCATAAACACCATTAGATTAAAGCTTTTCCATTTTTCCTTAAAAGATAAGGATAGAACATGGCTACAAAATTTGAGGTCAAGTTCCATCAGTTCATGGGATGAGATGAAACAACAATGTTTGAAAAAAAATTTTCCTACCCATAGAACAAATTCTCTTAAAAGACAAATCATTACTTTCACTCAAAAACAAGGAGAAACCCTTTACCAATGTTGGGATAGGTATAAATAATTACTTAATACCTATCCTCACCATGGTTTTGAAACTTGGAGAATAGTCACACAATTCTATGAAGGGTTAATACATCAAGATAGGTAACTAGTAGAGCTAATGTGTAACAGACAATTTGGAGATAAAAACCTTGAGGAAGCAATTGACTACCTAGACTCATTAGCAAACAAAGCCCAAAATTGGGACACTACTGGCACTTATGAGGTACCAAGCAAAGCCTCACCCTCGACATCAATAGAGGCATTTACAACCTTAGGGAAGACCATGACCTTCAAGCTAAATATGCATCCCTAGCTACAAAAGTCGAGACTTTAGAAATGAAAAAGAGTGGTCAATTGAATTCTATACAAGAAATTGTCTGTCACATTTGTAATGCTAATGACCATCCTACTGATGAGTACCTAACGTTGCCTATTTTTAGGGAATGTCTCCATGAACAAGCCAATGCCTTGAACACTTTCAAAAGGCCAAATCACAATCCATACTCACAAAACTACAATCCCGGTTGGAGAAATCATCCGAATTTTAGTTGAAAAAATGACAATCATGCATAATCTTCATAAGTTCCTTTTCCAACACATCAAAATTTTCAAAATTCTCATGATCGTGCATATGTTCCTCCTCCTAGGAAGGACCTTGAAGAAACATTGCATTCATTCATTAAAAAGCAAGAGACTTTCAATAGTTAAACTGCTCAAACATTAGCAAATTTTTCAGACACTCTTACAAAATTTGCATCCATATTTAGCATCCAAGAAAAAAGGAAATTCCCTTCTCAAACATTACAAAACCCCAAAGATCAATCTAACTCCAGCGCGATTAATTCAAGTAACCATTATGTGGACCAAGCCAAATTAGTCATGGCCTTTTGCAATGGTAAGATTGTTGAAAAACACGTTCCTAAACCTTACGAAAAAGAAGATGAATCCATCTCTAAGGGTAAGGAAGAGGTTATCAAACTAACACCCAGCGAAGAAGGAACCAAATCCCCACCTGTGCCTCCATTTCGTTAAGCATTTGCCACACAAAAGAAGCCAACTCACAATTCTGAAGTCTTTGAAATTTTCAAACAAGTAAAGGTCAACATTCCCTTGCTAGATGTGATCAAACATGTACCTTATACAAAATTGAATGTGAAAAAGAGGGCTTTCAAGCCGACCAAGTAAGTGCAATTCTTTAAAACAATGATACAATGAAATATAAGGATCCATGTTGTCTTATAATTTCATGTGTTATTGGAGATCATAAAATTGAACAAGTTTTACTTGATCTTGGTGCTAGTGTGAATTTGCTTCCATACTCGGTGTTTTAGAAACTCAATCTAGGTGAGTTAAAACCAACTTTTATGACTCTTTTGCTTACTGATAGATCAATTAAAGGGCCAAGAGGAGTAGTAGAAGATGTGTTAGTTTAAGGTGATAAATTCATTTACCCAGTGGATTTTATTGTCTTGGATGCACAACCAGTGGAAGTACCGCACGAAGAAGATGATAAAATTGAGGAGGCTAATATGATTGAAATTATTGTGGAAGACCTCATCCAAAAACGGAGTTTTTCTGACCTTCGGAAACTTGTTTAGTCAATTCATTAGAATCGAGTATGTAATTAGAGCCTGATATTTCTAATATATGTTCCTTATTGGACTGTGTATAGGTGACAAAAAAAGGCTTAAAACCACAATTCGAAGAATTAGGGAAATATAATGAAAGCAAGGAAGAGGAAGCTCCCAGGTTAGAATTGAAGCCTTTGTTTGAAGGACTAGAATATGCATATATTGGAAAAAATCAGACGTATCCAGTGATAGTTTCTTCATCTCTCACAAGTGAGTAATAAGGTAAGTTGATAAAAGTGCTTAAAAGATATAAAAATGCAATTGGGTGGACTTTGAAAGACAAAAAATGCATTAACCCTTTGATTTGTACATGAATACATTTAGAAGAAAATGCCAAAACATTCCAACAACCTCAAAGGAGATTAAATCCCCACATGAAAGAGGTCATTAGGGCTGAAGTTCTCAAACTACTTGATGTGGGAATTATCTATCCTATCTCGGATAGTAAGTGGGTAAGTCCTACACAAGTAGTACCTAAGAAATTTGGCTTTACAGTAGTCAAAAATGAAAAGGGTGAATCATTTCCAACTCGAGTCTCATGTATTTGGAGGATGTGCATTGATTATAGAAAATTATATGTTGTCATTGATGAACACTTAAATGTGTATGCTTTATAAGAGTTTAGTTAATCATATTGCATTAATAGTGTCATTAAATTCCTCAACTTAAGCATATTTACAACCTTTGCATCTTTGGAATTAACTTTCTCCTAATTTTGGTTTTGTTATAGGTTCAGTAAAATGGGTATAACTTTCTATTTACAGGGCAGAATGGTGCAAATCATAATGTTTTGGAAAGCTGATTAAATTATCTACAAGATTATATTTCACAAGCATCATCAAACTCGGGCTCTTAGTGGACCAAAAATTGGCTTGAAGTGAACCCATCTGCAGATTCAGCCCAGCCTGACCATGCCTCAGTATTTTGACCATATCTCTCAGAATACGTATCCAAATCCTATGAATCAAGATGTCCTAGAAATCTGAGAGAAATATCTACGACTTTTATGAAGACATATGATTAAAATTCTCAATAATTTAATATCAAAATCAGTGGTCAAAATCAGTTCACTTAATTACCCCAATTGTCAAAGTTGGTGCATATAATATTTGCCAATTATTCCCTTGTAATTTGACAATTTTGCCCCTGAATGTATCTATAAATAGAGGTGCCTTGTGACCTATTAGGGCAACTTGGCCTTGGTTGGGATCTTGTATTGTGTTTCTCTCTTGTGTTTTTATGCTATTAATAAATTCTCTTTTTCTTACAATTTGTTTCCTTTCTTTTATAATGTCATTCTAATTTCTCTCTTGCTAAGGTGAAAGGGTGAAACCTTGATATGAGAGTAAGGATTCTCTAACCCTTTAATATGTGCTTAATAATCATAATCTTGTGTTATTTATATTATTTATATTTATTTCTCTAATCAATCTTGACACCACTTGTAAAGTGGAGGTCTTGATCCATTGTCGACAATCTTTGGCACATCAAATGCTTGGATCCTTTCTAGATGATGTATGGTTCTTCCTTACCGACACAAGTCTAGTTAGGAACCTTGATTTATTGTAGACATATGGTGATTGACACATTGGATGCTTGAACCTATTTACAAGAAGTGGTATAAATATTGGTAACGAAACAAATATAATTTATATAACCAAAATGGGCTACTCATCCTTATTTGATATATCAAGGGCGGATCCCCTAACCTTAGCTTTTATTATTATTGTGTTAATTCCTTTTATTTGCATATTTTAATTATTCTCATCTATTGTTGATATTATCTTGTCATATCTTTGAATCATTCATATCATATTTGCTTAGCTTATAATTTGTAGCGCTAAAATCCCCTTCCTCGTTGATCGACCCCGGTCTCACCGGATTTATTACTTCGACACTCCTATACTTGAGAGACAATCCTTTTTCAGATGTGTCAAGTTTTTGGCATCGTCGTCGGGGAAGGTAAAAATTGGCGTGCAAAATTGTAAGTATTCTCTTCTTTCATTTTAGATCTTAATTTTTTTTACTTTGTTGTGTGTTCTTCTTTTCTTCTCTTTTCTTTTCTCTTTCTTGCATGAAAATTTGGTCACGAACATCTAGTAGTAGACTTGTTAGAAAGACATCATTTTTCTTAGAAAACATGGCCGACAATCAAGTGGAAAGGTTCACGGATGAAGGGAACAATTGTTCCCAACAAAATGATCAAAACCAAGCAAGAACCCTTAGAAATTACATGAATCCAGTAAGGACTAGTGCACCATCTTGTGTAGTTTTTCCTCCAGATTCAATCCATTTCAATTTCAAACCAAGTTTTGTTCGACTTCTACCCACCTTTCATGGCCTTGATATGGAGAACCCATATTGGCACTTAAAAATCTTTGAAGAGGTATGTAACTTCTACACTGACCCAAATTGTAGCATAAACACCATTAGATTAAAGCTTTTTCTTTTTCTTTAAATGATAAAGTTAGAACATGGCTACAAAATTTAAGGTCGAATTCTATCAGTTCATGCGATGAGATGAAACAACAAATTTTGAAAAAAAATTTTCCTACCCATAGAACAAATTCTCTTAAAAGACAAATTTCTAATTTTTCTCAAAAACAAGTGGAAACCCTTTACCAATGTTGGGATAGATATAAGGAACTACTTAACACTTGTCCTCACCATGGTTTTGAAACTTGAAGAATAGTTGCACACTTCTATGAAGGGTTAACACCTCAAGATAGGCAACTAGTAGAATTAATGTGTAATGGAGAATTTGGAGATAAAGACCCTAAGGAAGTAATTGACTATCTAGATTCCTTGGCAGAAAAGGCACAAAATTGGGACACTGCTGGCACTTCCAATAGAGGCATTTACAACCTTAGAGAAGACCATGACCTTCAAGCCAAATATGCATCCCTAGCTAGAAAAGTTGAGGCTTTAGAGATGAAAAAGAGTGGTCAATTGAATTCTATTCAAGAAAATGTCTGTAATATTTGTAATGACAATGACCATTCTACTGATGATTACCCAACTTTGCCTGCCTTTAAGGAATGTCTCCATGAGAAAGCCAATGCCTTGAACACTTTCAAAAGGCCAAATCACAATCCATACTCACAAACCTACAATCCTGGTTGGAGAAATCATCCAAATTTTAGTTGAAAAAATGACAATCATGCACAATCTTCACAAGTCCCTTTTTAAACACGATAAAATTTTCAAAATTCTCATGATCATGCATATACTCCTCCTCCGAGGAATGACTTTGAAGAGACCTTGCATTCATTCATTACAAAGCAAAAGACTTTCAATGGTCAAACTGCTCAAACATTAGCAAATTTATCAGACACTCTTGCAAAATTTGCATCTACATTTAGCATCCAAGAGAAAGGGAAATTTCCTTCTCAAACATTGTGAAACCCCAAAGATCAATCTAACGCAAATACAGGGAGTCTAAGTAACCATTATTTTGACCAAGCCAAATCAGTCATGACCCTTTGCAATGGTAAGGTTGTTGAAAAACACATTCCTAGCCCTTGTGAGAAAGAAGAAGAATCGATCTCTAAAGGGCAGGAAGAGGTTGCCAAAGCAACACCTAGCGAAGAAGAAACGAAATCCTCATCTGTGCCTCCATTTCCTCAAGCATTAGCTAGACAAAAGAAACCAACTCACAATTCTGAAATCTTCAAAATTTTCAAACAGGTAAAGGTCAACATTCCCTTGCTTGATGTGATCAAACAGGTACCTTCTTATGCAAAATTTTTGAAAGACTTATGCACTGTGAAAAGGAAATTGAATGTGAAAAAGAAGGCTTTTCTAGCCGGGCAAGTAAGTGCTATTCTTCAAAACAATAATACAGTGAAATATAAGGATCCAGGTTGTCCTATAATTTCATGTGTTATTGGAGATCATAAAATTGAACAAGCTTTACTTGATCTTGGTGCTAGTGTGAATTTGCTTCCATATTCGGTTTTTCAGAAACTCAATCTAGATGAGTTAAAACCGACTTCTATGACTCTTTTGCTTGCTAATAGATCAATTAAAGTACCAAGAGGAGTAGTAGAAGATGTGTTA
Source organism: Boswellia sacra (assembly GCA_013180625.2). Lineage (NCBI taxonomy): Eukaryota > Viridiplantae > Streptophyta > Magnoliopsida > Sapindales > Burseraceae > Boswellia > Boswellia sacra. Next base: position 147,150 of record SNVD02001586.1, read on the forward strand.
GTTCAAGTCGATAAATTTATTTACCCAGTGGATTTTATCGTCTTGGACACACAACCAGTGGAAGTATGTAATTCAATTCCTGTCATTTTAGGGCGTCCATTTCTAGCTACCTCTAATGCTTTGATCAATTGCAGGAATGGAGTCATGAAGCTATCATTTGGGAACATGACATTGGAACTTAATGTTTTCAATATTTGCAAACAACCATATGAAGAAGAAGATGAAATTGAGGAGGCCAATATGATTGAAACTATTGTGGAAGATCACATCTAAAAAGGGAGTTCTTCTGACCCTTTGAAAACTTGTTTAATGAATTCATTAGAATCAAATATGGAACTAGAGTATGATCTTTCTGATATATGTTTTTTATTGGATTGTGCACAGGTGACGGAAAAAGGCTCAAAACCAAGATTCGAAGAATTGGGGCAAATGAATGAAAGCAAGGAAGAGGAAGCTCCCAAGTTAGAACTAAAGCCTTTACCTGAAAGACTGAAATATGCATTTCTTGGGGAATCAGACATATCCGGTGGTAATTTCTTCATCCTTCACATGCGAGCAACAAGGTAAGTTGATAAAAGTGCTTAAAAGGCATAAAAATGCAATCGGGTGGACTTTAAAAGACATAAAAGGCATTAACCCTTTAATTTGCACACATAGAATGCATTTAGAGGAAAATGCCAAAACATCCCAACAACCTCAAAGAAGATTTAATCCACATATGAAAGAGGTTATTAGGGCTGAAGTTCTTAAACTACTTGATGTGGGAATTATCTACCCTATTTCTGATAGCAAGTGGGTAAGCCCTACACAAGTAGTACCTAAGAAATCTGGTATTACAATAGTTAAAAATGAAAAGGGAGAATCATTGCCAACTAGAGTCTCATCTAGTTGGAGGATGTGCATTGATTATAGAAAATTACATGTTGTCACTAGAAAAGACCATTTTCTCTTACCTTTCCTTAACCAAATTCTTGAAAGAGTAGCAGGGCACCCCTATTACTGCTTTTTTGATGGATACTCAGGCTATTATCAAATTCCCATTGCACTTCAAGACTAAGAAAAGACTACATTCACATGCCCCTTCGGTACTTTTGCATTTAGGAGAATGCCTTTTGGACTTTGTATTGCCCCAGCCACTTTTCAAAGATGCACGTTAAACATTTTCAGTGATATGATTGAGCATTGTTTAGAAGTTTTTATGGATGATTTAACTGTCTTTGGAAATTTTTTTGACAATTATCTTGAAAACTTAGAAAAAGTCTTAAAAAGGTGTGTAGAAAAAGGTCTTATTTTGAATTTGGAAAAATGTCATTATATGGTCACCTCGGGAATTGTCTTAGGTCATGTGGTGTCATCTAAGGGAATTGAAGTGGACAAAGCAAAAGTGGAATTAATTTCCCATTTGCCTCCACCAAAAACAGTCAAAGAAGTTCGTTCATTCTTAAGGCATGCTGGATTTTATAGGAGATTCATAAGAAATTTCAATACTATATCTAAACCTCTTTGTAACCTTTTAATAAAAAACACTTCTTTTGAATGGACTCAAGAATGTCAAAATGCCTTTAATAAATTAATTGGACTTTTAACAACTGTTCTAATTATGCAATCTTCTGATTGGTCCTTGCCTTTTGAGTTGATGTGTGATGCGAATGATTATGCCGTTGGTGCTGTCTTAGGACAAAGGAAAGAAGGTAAGCCTTATGTGATATACTATGCAAGTAGGACTTTAAATGGTGCACAAATGAATTACACAACAATTGAAAAAGAACTACTTGCAGTAGTATTTGCATTGGACAAATTTCGATCCTATTTGATTGGTTCTCCAATAATTGTTTACACTGACCATGCAACTGTGAGATATTTAATGTCTAAAAAGGATGCAAAACCTAGATTGATACGGTAGATCTTATTGCTCCAATAATTCAACATCACAATAAAGGATAAGAAAGGAGCCGAAAATGTCGTTGCAGATAATCTTTCAAGACTAACGACAGAGACATTAATTGAAACTTCACCTATCAATGATTCTTTTCCTGATGAATTTTTATTTTCCGTTGCGGTTGTACCATGGTTTGCTAACATTGTAAATTTCCTTGCAATAGGAAAAATGCCACCTCATTGGAATGCTCAAGACAAAAGAAAATTTTTAATCGAGGTAAAAAATTTTTATTGGGATGATCCGTATCTTTTCAAATATTGTCCAGACCAAATAATAAGAAGATGCATACCCGACAATTAGGTAAGTAGTGTCATTAACTTTTGTCATTCCGAAGCATGTGGAGGACATTTCTCATCTAGAAAAACAGCTGCTAAGATCTTAAAATGTGGATTTTATTGGCCCACCTTATTTAAAGATGCACATGCATTTTGCAAAACTTGTGAAAATTGTCAAAAATTGGGATCCATTTCAAAACGAAACATGATGCCTTTGAATCCCATTCTTGTTGTTGAAATCTTTGATTGTTGGGTACATTCTTGTTGCAGTAGACTATGTTTCAAAATGGGTCGAGGCAATTCCATGTCGAAACAATGATCACAAAACAGTTATCAAATTATTGAAAAAGAATATCTTGTATAGATTTGGAATTCCTCGAGCCATTATCAGTGATGGGGGTATATATTTTTGTGACAAACCATTCGAAACTTTGATGAAGAAATATGGAATAACCCATAAAATTTCTACACCTTATCACCCACAAACAAGTGGGCAAGTTGAATTAGCTAAAAGATTGGTCTTTAAGACTTAATGATGTACTTTGGTCTTACCGAACTACTTTCAAAACATCATTGGGAATGTCTCCTTATAGATTAGTTTATGGAAAACCTTGTCACTTGCATGTGGAAATTGAGCATAAAGCTTATTAGGCCATTAAAACATTTAACACAAACTTGAAAGATGCTTGCAAGTTACGTAAACTCCAACTGAGTGAACTTGAAGAAATTAGGAATGAGGCTTATGAAAATTCTAAAATCTACAAAGAAAAAATGAAGGTTTTTCATGACAAATTCATTGTTAGGAAATTTTTTGAACCTTCACAAAAAGTTCTTTTGTATGATTCAAGATTGCACTGATGAACACTTAAATATGTATGCTTAATAAGAGTTTAATTCATCATATTGCATTAATAGTGTCATTAAATTCCTCAACTTAAGCATGTTTGTAGTCTTTGCATCTTTGGAATTAACTTTCTCTTAATTTTGGTTTTGTTACAGGTTTGGTAAAATGGGCATAACTTTCTATTTATAGATCAGAATGGTGCAAATCATAATGTTTTGGAAAGCTGATTAAATTATCTACAAGATTGTATTCCAAGAATCATCAAATTTGGGCTCTTAGTGGACCAAAAATAGGCTTGAAGTGAACCCATCTGTAGTTTCGGCCCAGCCTGACCATGCCTCAGTATTTTGACCATATCTCTCAGAATACGTATCCAAATCGTGTGAATCAAGATGTTCTAGAAATTTGAGAGAAATATCTATGACTTTCATGAAGACATGTGATTAAAATTCTCAAAAATTCAATGTCAAAATTGGTGGTCAAAGTCGGTTCACCTAATCACCCCAATTGTCAAAGTTGGTGCATCTAATATTTGACAATTATTCCTTTGTAATTTGACAAGTTTGCCCCTGAATGTATCTATAAATAGAGGTGCCTTGTGACCCATTAGGGCATCTTGGCCTTGGCTGGAATATCTTAGCCTTGGCTGGGATCTTGTATTGTGTATCTCTTGTTATTCTCTCTTGTGTGTTATTAATGAATTTCCTTTTTCTTGTAATTAGTTTTCTTTCTCTTATAATGTCTTTCTAATTTCTCTCTTGCTAAGGTGAAAGGGTGAAACATTTGATATGAGAGTAAGGATTCTCTAACCCTCTGATATGTGCTTAATTGTCATAATATTGTGTTGTTTATTTTATATGATTTATATTTATTTTCTTAATCAATCTTGACACCACTCGTAAAGTGGAGGTCTTGATCCATTGTCGACAATCCTTGGCACATCACATGCTTGGATCCTTTCTAGATGATGTATGGTTCTTCCTTACCGACACGAATCTAGTTAGGAACCTTGATTTGTTGTAGACATATGGTGATTGGCACATTGGATGCTTGAACCCATTTACAAGAAGTGGTATAAATATTGGTAACGAAACAAATATAATTCATATAACTAAAATGGGTTATTTATCCTTATTTGAAATATCAAGGGCGGATCCCCTAACCTTAGCTTTCATTATTATTGTATTAATTTCTCTTGTGTTATTATCATCTATTGTTTATGAACTTATTCTTTACTAATATTCATTGATATTATCTTGCCATCTCTTTGAATCAATCATATCATATTTGCTTACCTTATAATTTGTCGCACTAAAATCTCCTTCCTCGTGGATCGACCCCGATCTCACCGGGTTTATTACTTCGATACTCCTATACTTGGGAGACAATCCTTTTTCGGATGTGT